>ML806149.1:30848-52555 GCA_009831015.1 Picea engelmannii
CATTGAGGGAAATGATGGGTTCTACTTCGGGAGGGTTTGAGGGAGGGGTTATGTCAGTGATTTCAGGTGACTCATACACAAGAGGAGTTTCAACATCCTCTTCTAAAATATCCTCAGAGATGGCCGTAAAAAGATTTTGTTCCTTACACTTGTGGACCGGGAAATATTTGTCATCACAATTATAACAAAGGCCTTTGAGTTGGTGTTCAACCATTTCAACCCTGGTCAATTTTTGGATTTTTAATGGGGCAGAGGGAGTAGTGGGAGTGATGGGTTTAGGGTGAGGGATAAAGGAGGGTTTTTGGTTTTGATATGATACAACCTATTGTGCTTCTTTATCTCTTTTAGTAGCCTCCACCCAAGTCGAGGGTTGAGCCATGAGGACATGGGCCCGAATCTCCTTCTTGAGGCCACTAATAAAACACTCTCGAAAGAAGGCATTAGTCATGCCCTCTGTTCGAAAAGCCAGGTGCTCAAAGGAATCTATGAAGTCTTCTACTATTATGGACTATTTCAACTTTGTCAAACAAACCAAATGGTTGGTGTCCATGTCAAAGAGTTCATAAAGCTCAGTCACAAATTGGGTCCAAGCAATATACCCTTGAGGGGAAGTTTTTCTCCATTGCCACCATTGCCAACGTTCTTGATCTAGATGGAGAACACCATACCGGAGTTTGGCCAAGTCATCTATAATGCCATATACAGAGAAATGATGTTCCATTTAGGTTACCCAACCAGTGGGGTCCGAGCCATCAAATTTGGTCACGTCCACCCGCATAAGGCGTATGTCACGTTGAAAGTGATGGGATTGAAAGGTATGGGAATGGGAGGAACTTCCGCCTTCATTCTTTGGGGGTGCTTCAGAGAAATGGTCATCTGTAGGGATCTTCAGTTTGGTGCAGAGTGATGTAAAGATAGATTCAAGCTAGGTGGTTAGTTCTTGTTTGACTTCCTCCATTGAGGACTGCATGGTTGTATTTATGGTAGCATTGATGGATGAATTGATGGAGGCAACAATAGCACTGAGTTGTTTCACTTCTTTTTGGGTTTCGAGGAAACCAGATTGCATGGTGTTGAAGCGAGATTCCAGGTCTTGGCTATGGGTATGGGCCATGAGGATGGGTGAACTGAAAAAGGGCGGGCGGGGTCAAAAATTTTGCCAAAAAATGATATGGATGAATGTGATAAGGGCGGAGAGATGAATCCAATGGAATAGGCCTCAAATAATGGTGAAAAAATTTCCAGACTTTTTTTTTTTTTTTTTACACCTGCGGAGTTATACTCCGGTCTGAAGAATACTGTAGTGATGCAATCCCCAAATGCTTAACCAGAAAGAGATGTTTATTTACTTGGAAACCCGAACATAGTTGCGCAACAATAGATCTGGTATGTTTTAATTTGTTTATGTTTATGGGCCCCAAGGGTTAAGTATTCAAGGGTTCTACAGACAAGGGTTTGCCCTGTGCTGTAGCTCTTTGATATACATGTGGGGTCCAATAGTAGTACTCGGCCCAATATCTCAAGGCACTAACTAAGGAGGATAGACCGTACCCTTAGCCGTACTACCCGACTACCTAGGTACTAGAGAGTATCTTCCCGAGTGTTGTTCTCGGTGACACTATAGCAGTCCGGCGACCGATAGGTTTATCTAAAGAGGGCTTTAGGAAATCTAGGCCGATCCGTACACAGGTGTTGTCTGATGCACTACCACTCAAAGGGGTACCAACATGGGTTACAAGGGTGGCCAATAGATGTGCGCTTAATAACCACTTGTATTTCCTGCGTCTATGAATCCCTCAACCGTGGGTTTATGCGCATAATGATAGATCTCTATGGCTTAAAGACGCTGTAATACGTCTCTACCCTGACAAAAACATTCCCACAATTTCTGCCAAGGAAAGTGCTCTAATACCCCTTGCAAGATACCGGATATAATAAATATGCAGAACATAAATAAAATGCTAGAAATGGCAGAATAACAGTAATATATCCAACATTATCTCCACAATAACATAGAAATGATATAAGAACAACAACAAAAATAACACTTTGATTCAGAAAGCAATGTTCATAGGCCTCTTCGAGGGGGCAACCTCCAATTGAGCAGTGCTATGTTACAATAATATCCAAGCTAGGGTTTTCATACCCTCAACCCTTATTTATACTAAATATGTCTATCAAGAGAAGCATCTAGAGGAAGATCCTTCTAGAAGAAGAAGCTTCTATTAGGTCTTCTTACATTCGTCTTATTCTATTTTATTGAAATGCCTTATTAATATTGACCTTTATTACATCCGAATATATTGATCTACCTATGTGCAGGTTAGGACCCTAACAGGCTGCGACGTGTTTTACTGTGGTTGTGCGGTATTATATTGTTGCTTCACAGTATTATACTGCTACTGTGTAGTGTTGTATGGAGATGGTACTTGGTTAAACTGAGGTGCGGCTTGCCCGATCATAATTTCTACCTACACCCTATATGCATCTGATGTCCTCTCTCTCATCAAGTCCATATTACTACAGTCTTTGTCATCATGGCCCACTGACTTGCAAAAGTTGCAATATGAACTCTTTGGGACTGTCTAGTATTTATGCATCATCGGGGAGTGATATGGTGTTGGATTACTGAGAGGGGGGGTGAATCAGTAATAGATCAATCTAATATTTTTTAACCATATAATGCAAGTGTTATATCAATGTAGCATTATCATCCAATATTTGAAGAGTAAATAAACAATGAACAAATGAACAATCATACACATACACAGTACAACAATGCTTTTACGTGGAAACCCAAAGTGGGATAAAACCACATAATGATTTTTCTTATATGTCTTGAAGAATTACATTCATTGGAAGCACCAAAATCCTTTGTTTTCCAGCTGCAACTAGAAGGAGGCTCCAACCCCCTAGTTTATCAAGCTACAACCAGAGGGAAGCTCCAACTCCCCAATTCTCCGTCTACAACTAGAAGGAGGCTACAACCCCCTATGTTCTCCAGCTACAACTGGATGTTGGCTACAACCACCTGTCCTTACCCCGTCCAACCTCCCTGACGTATAAGTAGAATGATGGAACCACTATCACACTATCACTGTGAGATATACTGTTGTAAACCTGTACCAATAAACCTGCACCAAACAACCTATACCAATAACTTGAACCATGCATCAACCTGTACCTCAACCTGTAATCAACCTGTACCATAAACACGTGCATCAACCATGCACCAACCTGTACCTCAACCTCAACCAAAATCCCTCATCAATTTCATCATCCAAATCTGATTTGTAACTCTATAATAGACCTGGTGTATATGATCACATACCTACAAACCTTCCTTACTTTAACAACAAGAGAGTAGCATTTTCAACAAACTTTACTTTAGTCTCACATGACTAGTTTTGGATTAGTCAATAACCCTGACTTGAAATAATCATAAATATGTACCTGTAATGAATAAAGATCTAAAAATAGTACACAATGTTTTTCAGTGTGTTTTGTGCAATTCCTCCAGGTGTCACTACTTGGAACCTCTAAGAAAAGGAGCTATAGCAAAACTGACATACCTTGTTGAATTTTGGATTAGTCTAGAGAGCGAACTTGTAGAGAGTTCCCCACACATAATATTTGTTGTATGGATCTGAAAATTTTACACAAAATACTACATACTATACTCTAACCAACACATTTGGTCTTACTGAATTTGGATCAGTTATGAAGAAGTTATGAAATTTTTACCTAAAATATATGTTTTAGACTAGTTTTAGGACTAACCACAAACCCTATTTTCCATGGAGTGTAACTTCAAAAATACAATGACCCGGAAGCTCAAATTTGTACCACAGCTATTGGGATATGTTGCCTCAATGGCCTCCCAATTTCAGGGTCTGAATCATTCTAGAAAAATATTTATTGCGAAAATGGTGAGATGACTTGTAAATAACATACCTTAGAAAGCATCATCAAAAGAATTTATCTCCCTTGAATTTCGGCCTTCTTTACTTCAACTTCCCTTTGAAATTCGACTTAGATATCCTTTGGTTACCTCAGTTACCCTTAGATATTCAATATGCTCAAGTGTAATTCAAATGAGAGAGCCTTGCCTCTTATTTATACTTTCATGTAGCTTCCTCAAGGGGTTACCTTTTAATCATCTTAACCCAATTTCATTATTTTAGGGCTAACCCACTTCTAAACACTTTCCATAATTAGAAAGTTCTCCATTTAATTTATTATTTAAATAATCCTCCTTGACTTTGTCACTTTACTTTATTATTTAAATACTCCTCTTTGACTTTGTCACTTCACTTTATTATTTAAATAACCCTCTTTGACTTTGTCACTTCACTTTATTATTTAAATAATCCTCTTTGACTTCGTCACTTCAATTTATTATTTAAATAACAATTTTTGACTTTGTCACTTCACTTTATTATTTAAATAATTTCTTCTTGCTAAGCACTTTGACTTCTTTGACCTTTTGGGGATTCAAGCCAACATATGAGGGTCCTCCAAATTTGTAAGGCCATAACTATCAAACAATGAGGAGTTATGTGATGTTCCACATACCACCATAAATGACATGACATGTACTATCAATCTAGAATAGTCTTACCTACAAATATATCAAAACTCATACTATTATACATCAAACAAACTTGGGTCCATTACCCAAACCTTTGTGCTACCAGAATTCGCTACCAGAATTTCTTCAAGGGTTGACATCAATGAAAAGCAACCCAATTAATCAACATATGGGTCGAGACCATTTTCTTACAGATTTCTCACCATAGTCCTCTTGTTGGTAATGGATTTGGCATCCCTGCTTGCATATACTACACGAATGTTGGACATTCGTTCTTGTGGTGTCCTTCTGTCCTGCATGTGGTACACCAAACGACTTCTTGTTTTTCCTTAATTTTGTTATGGTTTAGCTGGAACATTAAGTTCTTTAGATCTTCCTTCAACTCTTTGATGGATGGATCCGTCTTATGATATTGGTTTTATTCCAGTTGCAGGGCTACCTGCATAGACTCTTCCTGTGTTTGAAACTTCTGTTGTCGTAGTGGAAATTTTAAGTGTGGTAATAGTGAATTGACGAACATGTGTTTGTGTTGCATATCTGTCATGAGATATTTCAACTTTCCTTTCAGTCGCTTCAATCTCTAGTCAATATACCATACAAATTCTCCTGGTTTCTATCTAATTTATATAATCTCGTTCATGTACTGGTCCTCTGAACTTGGCTTCTGAAATTAATTTATCAACAATTTCTTGATGTCCACAATTGTTCTGGTTGTTCCCGATGGATTGTTCGTGGATAAACTCATATACCAATATAGTGTGTGATCCCTTAGTGTAATCACTAGCTGTGCAAGTTTAGTTTCCTCATCCATGATTTTTTTTGCTTCCCAGATCTTCTCATAGATAAACATGAGCTTTTTCGGGTCCTCCGAGGCTTCTCCTTTGATTTATGGTAACTTGATGGTGGGATCATGTCATTCCATATTGAATGCTGAACTACTACCTTCATGAAGTGTAGATACTTGACTAATGCTTCCTGAACTGGCTTCTCTAGTTGTTGTTCCGTGTGTAGATGTACTTCCTGTTGTCTTCCTTCTCCCAAAATTCGGTTTTCTAAACGGTGGTGTTATTTTTGGTGTGTTAGTTGTACATGGGTTGATGGATTCCACATTGACATTAATATGGATAGGATTTATTCCTTCTATTCCCTCTCTTAGACCTCTCCTCTTCCTCTCATATGTTGCATGAAGGATTTCCTCAATCTCCTCCACAGCCTAGATATCCTCTACCTCCTCTTCATCACTTTCCAAGCCTTCCCTCGCAGCTACAACTCTCTTCTTGGTGTTCACCTTATATTGGTAGGGTACTCCACTACGCGTATTTCCAGCTGTCGCCATGATCCGATTGATCTGGTCATCATCCATCATGATTGGGTCCAAGGCTTCTTCCTTCTTTCCTTTATCCACTTCTCCTTCCATTTCTCCTCTGTCTGTTAGTGATTCCCTCCTTCCCCCATGCACAAAGGGAAGTTTAGCTATCTGATTCCATTGTCATTACACCTTTGTTATAGATAAATATCTTAATAGATGTATACAACGATCGAATATACCTTCCTTGAGGCCCTCATATAAAATATTTCTCTGCTGCAATGTATGGCTTCGCGATATCTACTGCAGATTTTGTTATAAAGCCTACTACAATACTGTCGAGCCAAAAATCTACTGCGCGGGTGAATTTGTTATTCACCTGCTGTAACTACTCAATATGAATTGAGGTCCAATCTAACTTTCAGATCCTATTTGTTGCATGGTTATCCTTCAACCTCAATATCCACTCCTGCAATAAGTGTGGAAAATCACAGAAAAATACTTCATGCAGATCAGTAAACACATACTTCTTAAGATATTTGCGTGGTGTTATTCTAGGGTTTCTGTTATCTTATTGTGCACACTCTAGCTCATTTGTCTTCATCCAACTTTTGATCTCTACTTTTGTGGGATTCCACGGTCTCAAAATCCCCTTCTAGCTACACATTCTTCTCACCTTTTTGTCGTTCTATTTGGTATTCTTTTGACCCACCTTCCGTAGATCTTCCCCTCTTTTAACAGATCTTTAACAGATCACATCCACTCAATCCTATACTGTTCCAACCAGAAACATAAACATTTGTTGGTTTTTTATCTCTAATTTATACCTTTAACATGATTGACCTAGGTTCAAGTCTACTGGGGTTCCAACAAAGACTCTAAAATTATCGGCCCTCCTGGTAAACCAGAAGGCAACACAATACACAGGGTGCACTGCGCAGTCTCACCCGAGATAGGATTAATGGGTGTCTGCAATACTCAGGTGTTTGCAGTCTAGGATTGAATGGAGATATGAGAAATGTGTGTTGAGAGTTCTATCTAACTTATTCAAGCATTATACTGTCATACCCATTCATGCATGTAATGTAATAAACTCATTAGCTCATTCATACATCATGCTAACATATACTCATAAATAGTAAAAGAGACACATGAATTCAATCAAATAACACAGGTTTTATCGTGGTTCACCCCCTCTTGGGCTACGTCCACAAAGATCTGGCTCTCAAGATCTTTTATTATGGTAATTCCAAAACTATAGCACTGCTCGATTTACAACTCATCCTCAGTCAGGTCGAGATCTATTATGAGGCGGACTAGATCACACCAGGATCCTTAGCCTATGATCTAACCCTCTAGATCTATCCTTTTGACCTTCTACATCTCAACAACTTACAAAAGTGGGTCGTATCATAGAGTATTACAAACTAATTATCAAAACATGACTCCTTCCTCCCGTCGTCTCTTCAGACTCTCTAAAACACGACTCTGTATTATTTAATAATAGACAACTACTCCCCTCCTATACCTCCTAGGTATCTATATATATACATTTTTGGTTCATCAACCATTACAATGTATTACAAAAACCCTAACCCTAACGTCGTTAGGTCTTCCATGCATGCGCGCATGGTGCTCTTCCATCCAGTTTTCGCTTTCCTCATGCATGCATTTCTTCCCAAAATAACCTTTCTTTCTGATTTGTCCTGCTTCCAACACCAAGCAACATACCCTTGGAGTGCATTTCAACACCATTTCCACCATTTCCATCTTTCTAGATCCATATAGATAATTCCATAATGAAGCTTGGTTAACTCATCAATGATACCATGAAGGGAGAAATAATTTTCCATCTGAGTAACCCATGATTGTGGATCCGATCGATCAAATTTGTTGACCTCGAATTTGGGGATACATGGTTCACATGATAATGAGTTGGAATGAGAGTGTAGAGGATGGTTGGAGTCAACACCTTCAGTATAGAGAGGCAGGTTAGAGGAGGAAGGACCATGGAGTTTGTTCATGAATTTGTTGAGAGAGGAATGGACTTCAACAATTTGGCTATTGAGATGGTCTTGGATGTGGTCATTTTTTGCATGAATGGCCATAATGTCCCTATTTAATTGCGTTAGAAGGGTAGTAATGTCAATATGTAGTTTTTGGTTGGTTTCTTCTTGGCAGGTGGGAGCCATGAGGGGACAAGGGGTGGGTCCATGAGGTAAAGAAAAGGTTAAAATTGATAGGTATCACAATGATTAAGGTGAAAAGGGGAATCAAATGAGATAGGTCTCAAGTAAGGGTGAAAACATGTAAAATAAAAGGTTAAAAATGATAGGTATCACAATAATCAGGGAAAAAAGTGTAATCCAATGAGATAGGTCACAAATAAGGGTGTATTTATTCCCCCCTTTTTTATTCACTCAACCTTTTTCTTTGTCTTTTCATCGTCACACATTTTCCTCGATATATACTTCCTTCACTTTCAAAATCCCGATGAAGATGCCCCATAACGTCATCACCAGGGAAACAATGATCCAAGTAATCATTCGTATGACTTCTTACAAATGTTTGACGACATAACGCCTCTTTTCCAAGGACAAGTTGTAATCCAAGAGGCATGCCAAGATTGGATCCTAAAGCCATGTCAACATGATTTCTCATGCAGGACCCATTTCCATTCAAGTCACGTGACCTCTCTCGCTCCCACATGTGGCACACTCCTACTCGCAGGTTCTTTTTGGCGAAATATTTCGTCGTCGATAAAAAATTTAGGTGTACATATACCCTTGCCTCCACACATTGCCGATGATGATACCTTTCACACAGTGCACTGATGACCAATATTTAACTCATCCTATGGTTGAGATCAACCTGAAAATAACTGACTACTTCTTAACCATTAGATCCAAACCATCCTCTCCCTGGCCCACATAGTTACAATAACGTATTATCACTACGATTAAGGAGAATATTTGTGTTGAGTGATTGGATCAATGAATATGAAAACTTATTATGAATCCTTAAGTACTCTCATTGAGATTAAGTGATATGTTTAAAAGTTTTCATCATTAGAGGATCATCCATGACCCTTGTCAACATATCTTACCACCACAAACTTCTGATGACGATGGTCTTCTGTGATCTCGTCCTTCCATCAACCCCGCTCCTCTAGTGATATAGTTAATGGTCATAACCTATGAACTTCTTGTGACTACATTCATATCACCACATACTCCTCTGACCAAGTCTAAGTTGTAACACACTTATTCATTAATTTCACCTAGGTTTGGAGGGAATTTGGGAATGTTTAAACGTTATTGAGACTTAATATTTTCTCACTTGTCTATTATCTCAATAAGAAAGAAAGACACTGCAACGACAAATGTATTACCTCTTTCTCTATTTATTACTATATATGGTCTAAGAATAATTGTTTTATGCATAATTTAGTAGCTGTTATCTATATCACTATAGTCATTCTCTTAATCACTCAATTATGTTTTACACAGGTGGTTAAAAAATGTCCTAGATGTTGACAAGAAAGGGAAAAATCCAAACCTCTGGGGCGCATGTTCCTACCTCAATACCATAATCATTCAATTTTTTCGATACAAACAACCATGATGGGATGGGGAACTACCTCAATTATGTTGAGATTATGGATATGTTCCAAAATGAAATGTTTCCACCTGACGACCCAAAAATCAATGAGTATAGGAACATTCTGAAAAGTGGCATTCACACGATAAATGATTTCCCAAAGCTCTTCCCTTACAACTACACTGCCAAATGGTGTTTTTCATATCTGTATAAGAATACATGATTAATATTCAATGGTTCATTCCTCCTTATTGTGTCACTCAAAGGGGAAGACGTCCTAGCAAGATACAATACCCTGAAACCCATGGTTTCTCTAAACACATTGTTCTTGGAAAATTTTGGGGTTGAGCATGAGGATTTTGAGACCCTGATGGAAGATTGGTTCTTCGATGAAGAATGACCAATGAAAAAAGGGTAAAGGAATGTCCCAGCATGATAATTTAAAATCCCTTACAAAATGCTGGGCATAATGATCTTTTGAATCTATGGAGAGGAAACTAACACCCATTTCAGAATGGAATGGTTTCCTATGGCTTACATGGTGGTTAAAAAGGGACAAAATTTCAACTGGGAAAGCATCTTGTCTTTCAACATTGAGAATTGTGATAAGGACCCCAAAGGTATAAAAAACCTTGGCTTCTTCATGCCATCCTATCCTATAGATGAAATTTTTTCAACCTATTCATTCCCTACATTTAGTTGGGCTTGGACCATAGATCAAAGTCGAATCTATTTATACTGTTCTCAATTATGGGAAGTCAACTACAAGGAACATTTTTACGAAATCTGTGACTATTTCCTTGCCCCCCTGCATAAGGCCATCTTTGGTATTTTCTTGCATAGGATTTCTCCAGATGTTATCAAAGCCCTAAGGGGTATTGGGGACTGATATATGAAGAAATAATATACCTCTGTCAGAATTATTGGGACCAAAGGACCTCCACACTTGCTACCCAAGTATGTTCTCGATAAGTTATTAGCCAGAGAAATAAAATATAAGAAAGTGGAGAAAGGAGCCACTGCTTATCTATCAGAAAAGAAAAAAAGGTATTGACCTATTTTACCCCTTTATATAGACTCATACTCTCTACAGAACAAGAAGCAATAAGAAAAGGAAGAAAAAACTCTAAAGGAATTGTGTCTTTTTATCAGAGAGCCTAAATTTCATGATACTCAAAACATGGTTTATGAACACATGAAGACTGTTAAATTAGCACCGCAGATCATGCATGAATCCGGGTTCGTTTAAGATTTCTTTATGGGAGATTTAATTTTTTAAGAGGCAGTGGAAAGGATTACCATCGAAGCAACCTAAGAGAAGCTGAGGAAAGAGGAAGAACAAGAGAGATCCCTGAGGCTAGAATAGTTCAAGGCCCTACTCCTCATAGATAAATAAAAACTAAAGTTAGAGGAACAAAAAAAGAGGGAAAAGGAAGCACAAGAAAGGAAAGCTGAAGAGGCCGAAGAGAGATACTAGTAGAGGAAGAAAAAGGAAGCCGAGGAGAAACAAGATGAACTTGAAAAGACCCGAACTACAAAAATTCCCTTAGAAAAAAGAAATACGAGTAAAAGAGAAACAAGGAACACAAAACAAATGTCTGTGGTTGCATAGAAAAGAGTGAGGAAGAAGGAAGAGGAAGAAAAAAATAATGCTACCAAATCCAAAGAGGATAGAACCACATCCAGTACCAATGTTGTGACATCAATTCTTGACACCGATATGATCAACACCCCAATAGAGGAATGCACCCCATTGGCCTCCATCCCAAGGATTTTATCACTCACTTTTGAAGGACTGGGGTTTGAAGGTACAATAGTCATCGTGGGAGATTAATACTATAGTCACAAGACAAGAGAAATCGAGAAAATAATGCAGAAGAGAAAAAGAGGAAAATTTGATGTAGGCCAGGAAGATCTTGAAAGAAGCATCAAATGGAAAGATGGATAATAACTGAAGGATAATGCAATACAAGAAACTTTAACACTTAGTTCTTTTGCTGGTGTGAACATCGTGTTGGTCCAAGAAGTCATAGGGGCACTAGATGCTACAAAATAAAATATCATTGAGTTGGAGACAACCCTAGAAACCATTAAGGAGGCCATGGACAGTGAGTACAGAAAATAATCCCAACAAACAGATAAAATCCACAAAGAGGAGATGGAAAGAAAACTTCATATCTAGGACAAGGATCTAAGAGAAAAATTCAACGAAAAAACCTCCCTCAACCAAAAGGCTCATTTGAACGAGATGGAAAAAATTAAAGCCACACACAATGAGGAAGACCTTGAATGAACACAATTACATCGAGTGGACATCATACTCAAGGAATTCAAGACTTGGAAGGCCTTCATAGATGAAAAATCACAACCGCCAATGCCCACCTAATTGTCTCATTGTAACTGAAATTTTGTAGATTAATCATTTTCGTTGTAATTATTGTAATATCTTAGCCGAGAAAGGGAACTGAAGCTTCAATTCAATATCCTGACCTTTCAACATTTATAGGAATGAAAATGCTTCTATTCACATTCTATAAATCAGATGAATGTAAAGGAGAGATGCATTTTATTTTTTTGGAATGTAGTTGAACAATATTATTACTGCAAGTGAATTTTAACTAGAGACATTTTTGAATATCTTGGTGTTAATGTGTATGAATGATATTTTTCTACTTATACATGTTTATTTCTCTTATATTTGAATGTTGGTTTTACAAACTATTTCTAAACTAATTTTCATATGTTTACAAATACCATGATTTTCACTCTAAGTGCAACGGAAATATGATAAGTTGGTGAATAAATTAGTTGTATCTAACTTATTATATTGTTAAGTTTTCATGTTTCTTTCCCTCACGAATTAATTTTGTGCAAGTGATATATATTTTTAACTACACATATCTTTTAGTTTGCTCTTGATCAGGATATGATAGAATAGTATAGAGAAAGATTGCATCTTAGGACTGTAGTTAATAATTTTAGTTTAGAATTAGTTCATTAGAGTTTTAATTCGTTTGAGAACCTTTGGTTCTCAGATTCATATTTAGATAGTAAATTCATTAGATTGGTAACCAGACCAAAATATGGTCGGAAACACCCTTCCAAACGAGAGTGGGTCTAATTGGGACCTTCCATCGAGAATTCTCCCTTACCTGCTTGAATGGGTAATTTTGGCCCACCAACATAAATGGTGCTAGAAGGAGGGCCATAGAAGTTAATGGTTGGAAACAAAAGCACGAACCCTTCTCATTCTATTCCTCAAGTAAGCACTTCTGTACCTAGTGATTCCCATCAAATCCATTCTAAGCATACTTTCCTTCCCACATCTTACAATGTGAATACACCAGATCAAGCTAGTACTCAATGCAATTCCACTCATCCTGAGTCAACATTCTCTTCCCCATAACCTCACATATTAACCCTTCCACAGGTCAATACCATCCTCATGCAATACCAAGAGCGAGTGAATCATTCCCTAACTAGACAATTGAGGAGATAGACAAGACAACTACCCATCGACTATTCATTACCTCAAGTTTGGGATAATACTCAAAACCAATATCCACTCTTGATCGACCCTATCGAATATTAAGAAAACCCTGCCTTCAAAACCCCTGGATATCACATACCTCAAGATACATTAGATTTTGAAGATACCTCCGATTTTGAACTTGAACGTTACATACTAGATGGCGGTGCCGGTGGTAGACCTCCCTCTTCTTATGAATACCCACCTTACACACCAAGAAACGAGTTGGAATAATACTCTGAGGAAGAAGAGGAACACATAATTGAGCCTAAAAACAAGCCACTTCAGATAATATTGTACCAACCTCCAAACATGTCTGGGGCTAATGCTAATCAAAATCCCCCTCCCTATCAGCCTTGGTTGGTTCTTGATGCAGTCATTGTACCAAGTATTGTGCATGAAATGCCCAGACATCTAGAGAATTTTTTTTATTAAAATTTGACCTTGACAGAAAATATTCGACTGAAGACCACATTAAGAAATTCTTACTTTCTGTAAGACTCCAAAGAATTATGTGCAAAGATGTTGTCTGTCAGTTTTTCATCATTACATTTGAGAATATAGTATTGACATGGTTCTTCTCTTTATAGGAATACTCCATCACTAACGAGAGAACATTTGAAACTATCTTCCTTAGGAAGTTTGGAGAAAAAAAGACACCAAAAACTCTAGTCCTAGAACTGTCAAGAGTCAAAATGGATTCTAAGGAACAAGTGAATGATTACAATCAATGCTTCCTTAATCTACTAAGACGCATCCCATGAGCCTTTAAACCTACACAAGACGTTGTCATTGAATTATATAATTATGGTCTACCTATGTCCATGGTGATGTTTGTTAAGAATCCTAAGAAATCCACCCTTGAATAAGCCTTCCAGGAAGCCCTTAAAGTTGAAAAGAACATGATGAGTTTAAAATGAAATCCTGGAGCAGAATCATCTAAAGATAAAGGAAAAAATAAATAAACTATGTCCAAACCCCCATAATAGAAGAAGAATACTAATGGATATGGAAGCTCTCCAAAGGATTGTTAAGAAACTCTCCAACCAACTGATATATTTGAATAAGAGTGGCGGATAAGGATCTTCCAGCCAGAAGAAGGTTTTTAGATTTCCTCCCAAGAAAGATAAAAATATCCCCCCAACCAATAAAACCAACCGTTCTTAGGAAAATGGTATTAAAATGGAAGATATTGTCCAAGCCTTACAAACTTGGGCAACATAAAACATGACTAACATCAAGGATGAAGGAGAGGAGAATCATGAACAAAAAGAACAACCTCAGGATTCCCAAGAAACTGAAGAAAAACAATTGAATTATTTATGGGATATCACTTATGGTGGAAATGAAGAAGAGATACAAGAAGTACACATGTCCAAAAACGTTGTAACTACTAGAAGTACAAGAAAAAAAACCTCATTTGACACCCCAAACACTTCTAATACTCCTGCAACTACCACTTCTAGTACCAAACAAGCCTCATCCCCAGCCAATGCCACTACCCCCAATATTATGAAAGAAACACCCTCCAACCACAAAACAATCAATCAAAAAATTAAGAAAAATGTTTCATCTATGCCCTGAACAATATTGGAATATGATTTCCTCGAAGATATGAAGAAAACTAAAGCCAACGTCTACATGTTTGAGCTTATGAACATCCCACAAATTCAAGAAAATTTCATTAAAACTCTACAGGGAAAGTCTTCCACTGGAACTAAAGAAATAAATGCAGGGACAAAAAAAGGAACAACCAAATCAAGCCCATATAGAAAAGATACTTCATCTAAGAGTCAGGTAGCTACTAATTCATCCTTAATTGGATAGAGGTCAACATCTACTACCCCACCTTTCCTGATTACTTTTGAAATATTTAATAGAAATGTTCATAACTACATGGTAGACTCAGGGGCCTCTTCTAATGCCATGCCTCTCAAAGTTTCTGAAAAACTTAATGTCAAACCCGAGGCATATGATATTCAAATTATTCAGTTAGATAGAACTCGAGTCAAAGTAATTTGGGAAATAAAGAATTTTTTGATTATAATGTCTGCTAATCCTAAAATTCATCAAACTATTGACATTATTGTTGTAGACATACTTGACAATTATGGCATGCTTCTAAGTAGAGATTCAACTGCTATGTTGAATGTATATTTTTCTATTGGTTGGTCACATTTATGGCTCCATTTCAATGGAAAACTTAATCATATTAGAATTGATCTAGAGAGATACATGAAGCATGAAGTGATTTATTTGAATGACCCAAACAAACACGTGGTGTTTAACAATTCAATTTTGGGAAATTATTCGTATTGCAATTTTTTTGGGAATTACACATCTGAAACATCTTCTTTTGCAGAATCTAATACACAATCTAAAATCCTTCATTGCACTCGGATTTTCAAGCCCAACTATAGTATATTAGATCATAATAACATTACTCTTAATGTACATTCTAACATAATTCCTGAAGATATATTATAGATGCTCATTAACTCTACTAACCCCACTAATCCTAAATAATTTTAAAATTAAAAATCAACTATTGAACCCAAAAAGGGAGATCCTAATATGTGGACGTTATTTTTTGATGGATCTAAATCTTTAGAAGGTGAAAGTGTTGGTTACATACTCAAAGATCTAAAAGGAAAGAAAACATTAATTGCATGCAAACTAGAATTCCAATGCACTAACAATACCATTGAGCATGAAGCTTTATTACAAGGATTGAAAAATGAATTAGACTTGAAAGAAAAGAAAATTAAGTTATTTGGTGATTATGAAATTGTCATAAGATAGGTAAGAAACACCATCCATTTTCTTTCAATTCATCTCAAACATTATCATTTAGAGGTATGGGAACTAATCAATTCTTTTGATTCATTTAATATTGGTTCCATTCCTCGCTCATTGAACTGTGATGCTGACTTAATAGCAAATGTTGCATCTAGATTAATACCTTCAAATCGATTGATTCCTGACACTTTATCTATTGAAATTTTGTGCAGGTCCTCAATCCTTGTAAACATAACTAGTTGGAGAGGCTTTGACGATGATCAACAAATTATAATCTTCTTACACCTCAAAGACACATTCAAAGACTCTGTTATAGATGAGGTTAAATATGATATAATGGTGAACTAAAATGCTACTGATCAATCTCAACAAACTTGTCAATCGGGTTCAACCAACAATATCCCTAAGAATGTAGTAAGACTGGAGAAACTTTACGATGTCTAGGATAAGTTCAAGAAGGCTACAAACTACAAAACCAACAAATCACCAATGCAGTTTGACGTGGTAAATCTCAGAATGAGCACCCCACCTCAAAATATCAATTTGAGAAAGAATTTATCTCCTGAAGAAAAAAAATCTTACATCAAATTATTCAAGGAATACAAATATATATTTTCTTGGACTTATGAATACCTCAAGACATATGACACCAATATCATACAACACATCATTCCCATGAAACCTCAAATGAAACCTTTTCAACAAAAACTGAGGAAAATGCATCCTAGTCTTGATCCACAAGTTAAAGTGGAGCTGAACAAGTTGTTATTTTCTAAAATTATATTTCCAGTTAAACATACTCAGTGTATCTCTAACCTTGTACCAATAAGGAAAAATAATGGAGATATAAGGGTATGCATGGATTTTAGGAACTTGAATAGATCCTCTGAGAAAGAAAACTATCTGGTGCCCCCTATGGATCATATATTACAATGTGTATCTGGTTTGGAAATGATATCACTTCTGGACGGTTTTTCTGGATACAACCAAGTCTTGGTTGCCCATGATGATCAATTGAAAACCGTCTTTTGGACTAAATGGGGAATTTATGCATACATGAATATGCCATTCGGTCTTATCAATGCTGGGGAAAATTTCCAAAGTGAAATGGATATCGCTTTCATAGGCTTGATTGGATGACATTACTATTTTCTCTAGAATAAAAAGGACCATATAATTCATTTGAGGAGAGTATTCAATATGTGCAGTAGGTACGATATTTCCATCAATCCAAAAAAAATTGTGTTTTTGCAATCAATGAGGGAATGATATTGGGATTCATAGTTTCAAAACATGGTATGAAAATTGAACCCGAAAGGACTGAAATTATTGCCAATATCCCTCCTCCCCATAACAAAAAGGCTATGTAGTCCTTCCAGGGGAGAATAATTTTTGTGAGAATACTTTTCCCTAGCTTTGCCGAAACAGTAAAAACCTTGCAAGGCATGATAAAAAAAAATGCAAAATTCAAATGGGGATCTAAACAAAAAGAGTCTTTTCATAAAATTAAAGTAGAAATAGCACAAGCTCCGACACTTTTAAGCCCAAATTTTAGTCGAGAGTTTATTCTATATAATTTCACATCAGACATTGCTTTCGTAGCTCTTCTAACACAAAAAAATAAGGAAGGAGATGAATTTCCTATGGCTTTTATGAGCTTTGGGTTACATAGATCATAATTGAATTACCTAGAGGTGGACAAACATGCCTACACTGTATTCAAAGTTGTAAAACACTTCAGGCCCTATTTGATAAAATCAAAGACCAAGGTCGTTGTCCCTTATCCCATTGTTAGAAACCTCTTGGTACAGAAGGATCTGAGGGAGAAAATAGATAACTTGAAAACAACCTTGCAATAATATGACCTGAAGATCAAACCTGCCAAAATTGTCATAGGGCAAGGGTTATGTAAAATGGAGGCTGAATCGACAAGTGATGAAGTACATGAATATGCCTTGTATCAAGACCAATAGCTACTTGAAAGAGAAGTTTTCTACATCCCTGTTAACTCAGACCAATGGTATTATGAAATGAAATATTACTTAACCCATGGGTCAACCCCACATTATTTAGAACCTAAGAAGAAGAGAGCTCTTAGACTCAAATAAACTCAATATCAGATCATTCAAGGAATGTTATGTAGGAAGAATTATTATGGTGTTTTCCTAAGATGTCTTGAGAAGAGATATGTTGAAAATGTTCTATCTGAACTTCATGATGGCCCGACTGGTGGGTATTTTGGAGGTGACAATACTTCTCACAAGATCCATAGGGAAGAATATTATTGGCTTACTATATTCAAATATTCTCACGCATATGCAAGGAAATTCCTAGAATGTCAATAGTCAGCTGGGAGAGAAAGGAAATATGCCTCCCCTCTACAACCTATGATTATAGAAATCCATTTATAACAATGGGGTCTGGACGTGATCGAGAAATTAAACCCAACTTCTCACAGCTGCACAAACATATTTTGAAAGCCACAAATATTTCACGAGATGGATGGAAGCAGTTCCCCTGAAAACACACAAAAAAAACAGGTGACATCGTTCCTTGAATCTCATATTATCATTAGATTTGGATTCCACGAGTCCTTAGTTTTTGATAATTCCAAGTATTTTTCTTCTCTGAAGTTAATTAAATATTATCTTGAATGAAACATTAAAGTTAAATATTCAACAAACTATTATCCATAGGGGAATGGGTTGGTTGATTCAACAAATAAAAACATGATCAAAATCCTAAATAAAATTGTCAACGATAATCAAAGGAATTGACATCTATCCCTCTAGAACACCCTTTGGGTTGACAGAGTAACACCCAAGTACTCTATTGGAAATTATCCCTTCTTTCTAGTCTATCGACATGAAGCAAATTTTCCTACCCATACCTTCCCGCCCTCCCTACAAATTGCTCAATTTTTCCAAGATGAAGCATGCCCCGTAGTGCAAGATAGGTTGAACATGATGCTAAAATTGGAAGACGAGAGGGAAAAGGAAAAAATGAACTTAACATGAAATCAATAAGTAATTGAAAAGTGGTTTGATAAATCATGCATGGGAAATAAATATTTTCAAGAGGGAGATATCATTCTTAAATGGGACAAAGAAAATGAGCTTAAAGGTAGACATATGGAGTTCCAAAAGTTGTGGTTGGGCCCATATCTAATTCACCAAATTTTTTGTCCTGGAACATTTAAAATTAGAACATTGGAGGGAGACGAGGGGGAGATCCCTATCAATGGTCAAATCCTCAAATGATACTTTTCCTGATCACCCATGGTAGTGTAGTTCAGTACATAATATGATCCTTTTTCAACTTTCTATAGAATAAAACTTTGTTTTTTTCTTTTATTTTAGCACTTCATTTTTCTACCACAATTAAGCTCTTGCTAACCTCTTTTGCATCCAAACTACTGGAACTTTATTTCATGCCTAGAAAGCACCTTGCAAGTAAATGGATGGTCATGTACTCATTGTAATGATGAAATGTCTTGTATTTGGTTTTGAACAACTTAATTCGACTTATGGTTATACTTTAAGGGAATAAATCATTAGTATTTTTTTCAAAAGATCATCAACTGTACATAACATGTGGATAAGTCACTTGAGTCAACAAGAGTCTGGTTTCCCGTGTGAATATTCTCACATTCAACTCACTTTTCAATCAATAGGATACGATAACAGTTCTTTTGTTTTCAGGATGATTCTTGTGAAGCCCCCCTGTCCCATAACTTCTTAATCTTATGGAAAATGTGTTGGAAAAGAACCCGTGAAGCTAAATAATGACTGAGACCTTCGTATCAAAATGAATCTTGTATCACCCCACTTCCTTCACAACCTACATGCAGATGCATATCTTTAACCCAAATCTAAAAGGTTGGACATGTACTGAAACAAAAAGGATGTTCAAAGACTATTGTTAGTGTGGGAAGTATAAGTAAAACCGTCAGGGCTATGGATGCTCACTCTCAGTGGGGATATGCTTGTATGATACGAAGAAAACACCGCCGAGGCTATGGATTGTCGCTGGCAGTGAAGCAATGTCACAAAAAAAGAGATGAGGAATACAATGTGGTCTTAAAATATTCAAATACCAACATCCATCATGTTCTCCTCCTCCCATGTTCTCTAAATAAATCATTTTTTCCCATCTTTATTGCCCACCCTTGAATTAACTTGAATATCACCAAGAGAAGTAACAATATCCTCATCTTTTCTATAGAGCAATTTTTTTGGGGTTCATGAAATTGGTTAGCTTGTAACTTTGGTGATAAATCCTACGATCTGAAAAGAATTATCTAGTGGTTATTTTGAGACATAGATAATTGGTTCTCCTGTGCAAGTCATCATTTGATGTGAGAAAAAAACAACCCCGCCAAAACTATCAGTTTAGGTGGGGGGACATACTACCAAATTTTTACAAGGCACTACTCTTTACTCACCTAGTTATTTATTCACCTATAAACTAAATCTCTTGCGTAGGGAAAACTAAACCAAAACGAATAGACTCTTCACTAGTATTCAAGTTCATCATCCTACACTCTTCGTACATGGTTACTTGGGATTTATTCCCCCCTTTTTTATTCACACAACCTTGTTCTTTGTCTTTTCATCGTCGTGCCTTTTCCCCAATCCATACTGCCTTCACTTTCAAAATCCCAATGACGATGCCTCATAACATCATCGTCGGGGAAACAACAATCCAAGTAATCATTCATATGCTTTATTACAAATTTATGATGAATATGTGCCCCTTTTGCAAGGCCAAGTAATAATCCAAGAGGTTGTTGGTCACTATAATTGCTTACTTAATCTAAACAATCAAGTGCTACATAAATTGTCAACCCAGGGAAGTCTGTTTATTTCAAAGGTAACCATGCACTATATATGCTCAATATCAAAAGAAACCTAGAGTTGTAGTAAAAACTATATTAATCACACTTGCCTTGAACAAACTGAAGTTCCAACTTGAATTACAGGAAAGTAATCTACCTCTTACAGAGCTCAAAGTTTAAAGAAATGATTAATTGAAGAATCCTGGATTACATTAAAATAACGACAAGATACTGCAACAGGAAAGACCAACTATTCTGTAACCAGATAACAAGACCCTATTCCCAAAGCAGGAATCTTCAACACCTGTTTTCGATCATCATACTTCATGAAATCATTGCTTAACTGAAATAATTGACACGCACACTGAAGGCTATCTATCTCCTAATAGAGAACAAGACCCTATTTCCCAAGAAGGAAACTTCAGCACCTTGTTTCTGATTAGCACACTTTCATGAACTCATTAATGCATTGGAGGATAACTATTCCTAACAGAGAACAGGACCCTAATTCCCAAGAAGGAACCTTCAGCACCAGTCTCTAATTAACAAGCTTTCCATAAATTCATCACACAGGATTGGTAACTAAAATGATTAACAACTACCCAAGCATGAATCACAGGAAAACAATGTAACGTTCAGTAAAGCAGAGTTTTCAGCAAGATAGAGTTCAATAAAGTAGTGTCTCAGCAAAATAGAAATTAATCAAGGCATAAACAGAGATCACACTAACACACTATAAAACTAACGGGTGAATCTTGTGAAGAAGGTGGGCCCTCCCCTCTCATAAGATTCCCCTGAAACGAAAAAGGCTAGAGAGAAATTCTCAGAATAGTCTTTTATTCATCTATCAATGTATCATATTACAATCTAAAATGAAGTACGTCCTTCTCTGTAAACCCTTCTTAGTACAAAAACTGAATATCCCCTCGAATGGTGATTTCCTCTTATTTAAAGAGGAGAATCCCTTCAATACAATTGATCAACAAATTACAGGTGTATATCTGAGTCCTATTCTTAGTCAGATCAACTTTCTAAACTGGAATAG
>ML806149.1:93730-116148 GCA_009831015.1 Picea engelmannii
ATGTGTAATTAAAATAAGGGTTTCTATGCATGCCACAAATCAGCCTTAGCTTGCTGAAAATTGATGTAGAAAATTACCTTTGGAAAGCTAGGGTTGATACTATAAAACAAAGCCATGAAGGTGATATTGTATCGATTTAAGCAACAACTTGTTTTTTTAGATGTAAGTTCATATAACAAAAATGAATATAAGATGAATGCAATTCTCACATTACATTATTCAAAAGGTAGATACACAATTAGAAGGCCTTAATGGCTAGTTACAAGGGTTTCCAACAAAATAAACATTTGAAAGAATTGCATAAATGAAGCCTCACAATAGATAGATACAATACATCCAATATTCCATTAATCTTACCAAAATGATATACAATGTAGCACAAGTGGGAAGTTATTTAATCCCCAAATTCTCACCATGCCAAATGAGGAAGAGACTCAACTCCTTTTATAATAAAAAATTAATTGCTTTCCTATATCCATTAGTTATCCAATGAATACAATAAAATACTACATTTCTATCCTCATCAAAAAACTCCTTACTAAAATTAGTAGTGATTTGTTTAGATCCAACCTCTTCTCCTCAAAAAAAAAAACAATAAAGCAATCATCCTTTATAAAAAAAAAAAAACAACACAATAATGTTCTCATTTCAACTAACTCCATGGGATCATTCAACAATAATAAAATAATGAAGTTAGTTAAGAACCACCTCAAAAATTAGTCAAGTGCAAAAAAATCCTCTTCCTCACCTATATGATTAACCATTTACCAACCTCAATAGTTGTTTAAGTGTGAATTGATCTCTTTCAAATGCAAGCTTGGCCATATCTCCATTAATAATCAAAGTACCACATCCAACTTCATGTAATATAATAATAAAACTCCCACCATTACTTAACCTTGATTTAACTAACCTTGATTTAACCCCATGATTTGGTCAACTCCTAGACTAAAAGGCAAAGGCGACCCATCAAATTTTTTTCTTCATAACTCATGGGATGAGTATGTGAAGGTAGCTAGGAATGGCCAACCTTCTCCATTAGTGGGATGACTCAGAATATAATCACGTCACCCCACCCCTATTAATTCATGCAAAGTTTAACTTGTGGGCCCACTGCTTTACCATTAAAAGCAATTCCATGGTATATAACACCTCAAAATTGAATAATCAACATAATTTATACATAATTTATTGCTTTGAAAACAAGGCAAATAACTGCAAAGCAACTAATCCCTGTTTAGTCGATTAATTGCTTTGAAAACAAAGCAAATAACAAGCAACTAATCCCTGCTTAGTTGATTAATCGAGGTATTGTAAAAACTGTTTTAAATTAATCCAATAGTTGTACAACATATTTTTTGATTAATTATCCAAATGTCATGGCACCCGAGTGGAGAACCTTGTATGCACCACAAACATGGAATGCTTAGAGAAATTAGATGATTTAACACTAATACTATTATAGTAGCAATCAACGCACAATATCTTTGACATTGTATTACAATTATAGTAGCAATCAACACACAATATCTTTGGCATTGTAATAATATTTGTGGGAAATAAAAATATTGGCATCATCATACTGCTCGCCAACGATATTTCGTGCGAAGGATGGAGGATATACATAATCCTCAGTAACATTACAACTTAGTGGTCAGAAGTACTATAGGTTTCATGTTAAAACCATAATCTCTTGAGTATTAAATATAATATATCAACGATAGGAAGAGGAGTGAACCATAGAGCAGGAGATCACCTGAAGAAAGCCCATTCCCAAATGACCATCCACAAAACCAAACAGTCACAAAATCCATTAGACCATAGAAACCAGTTGCTTCCTGTCATAAATCAACCCTACAATCACCCATCTTCTCATAAAAACTAAGAATATAAAGATATACTATAAACAAGTTTCTATAACTTGAAGTACGTTACACCAACTATAATTTCTGAACTAAAATTTATATTTACTTATTATTAATAAAATATATCACTCAAATTAAATATCCGAGGATAACTCTTATTCATATAAGATGCCATGCAATCTCATAAATAAAATAAAATTTGTGCTTGTAGTAATTAATATATAATATTAAAATTGTATTTGTCATAGTCACTTCAACCTTTGCACAATTCTAACTAGATGTTATCAAGGTAATAATTTTAACAATATAATTAATTATTATACGAGACTAAATTCTCAAGATGTTTAAACTAATATTTGTTTTTTTATAAATTAATATTTATGACAAATTAACGAGTAAATTAATATTTATTATTTAAGGGAATCTAAGTTGTCTGGGTGCAACCACATGTTCAATCACTACCTCAAGGTGCCCCATGGATCTAGGTAAGGCCCTCACGGGAATTGAACCTTGCCCAATGGTGAAAACGTCCTCGCTTTCCACCATTGGAGCCAACCCCTTTGGGAAATATTTATGACAAGTTAAAATTATAACGTATACATAAAAATAATCTCTTAGATAGTCATAACATAAAAAACATTGCTCAGTAAATTCAAAAATATGTATCAATAATAATTGCAATACTGTCTTCACTTACGCATTAATTAAATGATCACTCTATTTTACATACCAGTACTGCACAATTTAATTTTGACCAGAAGTTAAAGATCATGAGGAATTAAAGATCTTTCAACTATGACAAGTTAAACCAACATTGCACAAGTTGTTGCAATATCATAGTACTAAAAGTATTAATTAGAATAATTATGTTTAACTTATTCCTATTAAGAATTAATTAACCGCTTTAATGCATTATTAACTTCCATCATTAATTCAAGCATTAAAGGTGGTGAAGAGCAGAAAAGCACATTGATCGGTGCAATGACATTGCCGACATTGATAAGTGGAGTGGCTCGACAACGACTGCCAGGGAGATCATATCAATCATATAATTTAGTTTTATCCATTTTTTAAATAAATTTTAAACATTGACAAATAAGTAAATCATATTGTCGTAGGCTAAACGTTCTACGAAATTGATTTGGATTTTATGAGCAGAACGAAATGACTACATATTATTAACAGGTGCTTAACAAAAAATAACAAAGATACAATAAAACTGGTTTTCTATTCAATAAGGAAATAAGCTGAAACTGTAAAATGCAGCGGAAACAACTTGCTGGAATAGTGGCGGCTTATCTCTGAGAAGATATGTGACGGTTGTGCTCATTCGCAAGAATACGATTAAAATGAGGCTTTGAAGGCCTTTTTACAATAAACAAGAATGCCAAAAACCCTAGACATCCAAAAACTTAACCCTAGGAGATGAAGCGCCAAAGGTCATGTGGGCCCCGTTTGGGTAAGTTAGTACATCAACTTCCCAGGGTCATAACTTTTGCATACGATCTCCGTTTTAGGCATATAATAGCCCGTTGGAAAGGTATCGTCGAGGAGATTTATTTTGGGGTAAATATCTAGGAAAAAATTATATTTCTCCCCGTTTTCCCAAAAAACATCGTTTAGGGCCTCAAAACGGCTCCGGAAGTGAAAAACTGCTAAAAATAGTAAATTACCAAAATTGCCATAAAACTATTTTGAGCCAATTGGAAACGTTGTGTGGCCACTGATATCCACCTAGATCAATCCTCCCTCCTTAGGAATAAATGGTCCCCATTGTGTTGAGTTCCCCCATTAGATGAGGAAATGTTTGCTGAATTTGGCCCCGTGTGAGCCACTTGCCTTGGTGCAGGAGTTGCCCTGATTTGATGACTCGATAAAGATGGATCCTTTGTTGTTGAGTGCCATTAATTTGTGTGTCCAAAATATGATCACTAGATTCCCATTGTATGCATTCGAGGTTGAGCTTTGTTGGTGTTAGCTGTTCTACTACTTCTGAGGTGTCCGATAATGGTGGGAAATAAGGGCGAAGGAGATCCATGTTGAACACTGGGTGCATGCCAAGGAAAGGAGGAATGTTGAGCTCAAAATAATTATCCCCCATGGACTTGGTGATGGTGTACGACCCATAACGGAGTGGACGAAGCTTTCGATGGGGTCCTGTAAGGCGTTCTTTCTGTAAGTGCAACCAAACTTTGTCGCCCAGCTGAAACTTATGTGACACCCGATGTTTATCATGGCGCTGCTTGTACTTGTCATTGGACTTCTGTAGGATATCTTGAACCTATTGGCAGATGTGCTGGATCCGCTCAATGAACCAGGTGGCTTTGTCAGCTTCAGTTGGAGCAGGAGATGAGTCGGTCAAGGTTACCACAAGGGGAAGTGCAACATCTATGGGACCCAATGGTTGGAATCCCAACCCCACCTGAAAGGGGATGTGGTCGGCTGAGATATGCAGGGCTCAACTGTAGCTATGTTGGACATAAGGAAGGCTCTCATCCCATGCGATAGGGTGCTTGGAATTATACATGCAAAGGATATGTACAATCATTCGATTTACGACCTCAGTTTGGCCATATGTTTGGGGGTGGAATGTTGTGGATTTGGTGAGCTTGGTGTCCAAAAGTGACCAGAGGCTCGACCAGAATGTGATGAGAAATCAACTGTCCCGATCTGAGACAATGGTTTGTGGGATTCCAAAATGTACCCAGACTCGTTCAAAGAAGATCTTGGCAGTGGCCTCTGTTGTGATGCTCTTCTAGCAGGGAACCATAATCGCCATCTTAGAAAAGTGATCAAAAACCACAAAAACACATTCATTTCCCTGCTTGGTGGATGGGAGGCCCGACATGTAGTCCATTGAGATGGATTCCCATGGCCTGTTAGGAGTAGGAAGAGGGGTGTACAGACCCTGTTTCTTAGTGGTTGGTTTGACAATAGCATAGGTAGTGCAATACCTGATATAATTGCTGACCTCCTGTCGAAGTTTCGGCTAGTAGAAATGTTTTTGTAGCATCGCCACTGTCTTTTCAACGCTGAAGTGTCCTACCACCCGAATGTAGTGGGCTTCCTAGATCAACTTCGATCGATCGCTTGATGGAACATAGATATGGCCCAGACGACACAACAACCCATCCTGAATATGGAAATTATCGACAACTGCGTTTGCACTCAACATTTGGTAGGTGGTGGCGAAGTTCAGGTTTGTCTCATAGAGTTGGGGCCATCCAGAGGTCTCATGGTTGCAAGAGTCTAGCAGCGTGGTGAGTGTCGTGACTAGCGGTTTGATGAGGCAATCATCGACTCGATTGGTGCTTCCTGCTTTATACTTGATGTTGAGGTGGAATTGCTGCAAGTATGTGGACCACTTTTGATTGGGGTCATTCTGCAATTTTCCTTATGTATGAATGAATTGCAGTGGCTTATGATCAGTGTGGATGACTGTTTCCTTCCCAAGAATGTAATGTCTCCACTGGAGGAAGTCTTTCACAATGGAGTACATTTATTTTTTGTAAGTAGGGTACTTACGGACAACATCTAATAGTGTCTCACTATGATAGGCCACAAGGTGGCCGTGCTGAGTGAGAACGATGCCCACAACATAGTCTGAATCATTTGTCTCGATCTCAAAGGGATGCTATAGGTCTGGTAGTGAAAGTACTATGGCTGAGCACAAGCTCTGCTTCAAATCATTGAATGCTTGTTGTTGGGACTGGACCCACACAAATTTCACCTTACCACCACCCTTGGTTATTTGGCTAAGGGCCCATGCAATATGGGAGAATCCCAACACGAACCTGCGATAGAAATTGGCAAGGCCCAATAATCTATGAAGCTCAGTGAGTGTGGTTGGGACTAGCCAGTCATAGATGACTTGGATCTTGGCTGGATCCACATGTACGCCATGATGATCAATGATGCATCCCAGGTAATGGACCCTGTCCATGCCGAAGGATAATTTTTCCAAGTTGGCGTATATCTTGTGCTGTCGCAGGGTGTGCAGAACCTACTGAATATGTTGCAAGTGTTCAACCCAAGTCTTGCTGTAAATGAGAATGTCATCCAGATACACCACTACAAAAGTATTGGTGAATGGTTGCAGGATATCGTCCATCATCCTCATGAAAGTGGCTGGAGAATTTGTCAAACGAAAGGGCATGACCAACTATTCAAAAAGACCCTCCTTTGACTTGAAGGTGGTTTTCCATACATTTGTTTGTTATATCGAGACCTGGTGGTAGCCATACTTCATATAAATCTTATTGAAGTATTTGTCCCCCATGAGTTGATCAAGGAGGTCTTTGATTCGAGGAATCTGGTACCAGTTTCTAACTGTGATTTTATTCAGAGCCCGGTAATCAATGCAGAGTTGCCAGGTTCCATATTTCTTCTATACCAGCATGATTGGGCTCCCTCAAGGTGATGAGATGGGATGGATGTTCCCCTTGTGGAGCAGTTCTTGCATCTGTCGCTTGATTTCCTCATTCTCTAACATAGATCAGCGATAGACTGGCCCATTGGGAAACGGTGTGCTGGGGGTCAGATCGATGGGGTGCTTGACCTGGCAGTGCAGAGGTACCCTGGTAGGTGAGGAGAAGATATCCAAGTATTCTTCCACGACCTTATCTACTTACTTCTGTTGTGTGGAGAGGTCGACTGCAGAGACCCTAGATGTGGATGTGATCTTTCTCTTATTCTGAGAGTGAATCACGAAGAAGACAAACTTCCCCGTCTAAGAGATGACCTTCCTACATTTCTTAGCAGAGATCAAGGAAATAACACTAGGTGGGACTGCCTCGGGTATCCTGTACAATTTCTTGTTCAAAGTAATAATAACACTACGAGGCCTAGAATCATATACAACATGATGTTTCCATAAATATGGTTGGCCCAAAACAACATCACAAACTTTGAGAGGAGAAACATCACACAATACCTCATCTTTGAAGGGCTTGATGCTGTACGAAAGTTGACACTGTTGGATGACGTGGAGATTGCCTCCTTGGCGGAGCCATCCAACGGTGTAGAGTTTTGGGTGCGGCGTTGTCGACAGGGCCAACCGCTTGACGACCTCTGCTGAGATGAGGTTCTTTTGGCTATCGCTATCAACAATGAAGTGCAACGGGGTTCCTTTTACCCACATTTGTGAGTGGAATAAGCACTCTCCTTCTTTTGGCTCGTCTGGTTCACCAGGCTAGAGATTGGTGGTAGCAACGGTGGCACTGGTGTTACACATTATTTTCATCACCCTTATGACTGTTAATGATGTAAGCCTATTTGTTGCCTTCAGAGGGGTTAGTGGCCTGAATTCCTGAAGAAAGAAGGGAGAAGAACTTTTCCTGAGAGAAGAAGTTGCATTTCCCTTTGTAAAAAAACCTTATTAAGGAATATTTCCTCAGGCTTCACTATACGTAGGGTGCGCTGATGCCTGTTTTCCACACCCTGATCTAAATATAGATTGCAGAGTTTCCGCAGGCTGCATTATGGCTAGGGTGCGGAAATTCCTGTACATGGGAAAAACGAGCGTCTTCTCGATGCTTCTAGAAGGAGAAGCTTCTATGGTGAGGTGGCCTCCGAACTATTTGGATCTTACTCGCTTTCATGATTTAGTGGGATCATCCTAACCTCCTCACCTTATCCTCTTCATCTTATAAAAGGAGAGGAGCTCTCATGGAGAAAATTAGTTGGATTGAGCTTGGGTTTTGTAGCTTGGATTCTTTGGAGCTTGTATATTGGCTTTGAGATTTTCTTTGTCAAGATAGATTGTGAATAGCTATCAGATCTACAGTCTCAGAATCCATGGATTAGAAGTGTGTGGGAAGCAAGGGATTGTTGGAAGGAACCTGACGACATCAAGGCATCTGGTTGTATCTTTCTTCCACATTATTTAATACATATATACTTTTCTTTCCTATATGAATGTTATTTGTTCATATTGTATGATTCCTTGATCACGTACATAGTTTCATATCAAATAGACTTTGTTATTGTTGTCTTCGTTGGCTTGTGTTTATTTGCAGATATTTCTGCATAAACCTCGCAACAGAGCTTGGATTGCATTAGCGAAGTCAGATCTCCAATATTTAAAAGGTATGTTCTTGATCCATTCCTCATTTGATAATTGAAATCTAAGGAAAGAGTAGTGTACTGTCTTGTTTTGTTCTAGTTTCGTAGTGAAACTAGGGGGATTGATTTGTGTCCTCACTTAACAATTAGCCCGATAACAAAATTAGCGACTCCAATGGGGAAGAGATTGTTTTCCTAGTTTGTATTTATTTCTTGATTTGATTGCCTGGGTTGAGCTTTCTGAGTCAGTGGGAGATCTAAATTGACTCTTTGACTATTTAAGTTCACTGGAAAAACATTCTTACTTTTTATTTTTTCATTTTTACTTTGATTTCCGCACCCTACATTTTTGACACAGTGCAGCGTTTCCACACTGTATTGGTTCTCTGGCCTGCGAAAATCAGGAATCGACGCACAATATTAGTATACATCCTGCGACGATTGTGATTTTTTTTTTGATTTCCAATGGTTTTTCCTTACCCAGATCTTGGATTTGGTTTTGGGGTGAATTTTTGGGTTTGATTATGATAGCTTTGAAACTTCTTTTAGTCATCTTCACTTTGTTTTCTTTTGAAATATTTGGTCTCTTGCTTTGAGTGTCTTTCAGTTACAAATCCTTGTTTTTCTTTAGAATTGTTTAGTGAAAAGAACACTTCTTTTTTCTGAATAACTCGTGTTAAAAGAGAAACTTTGTTTGGGTTGTTTTTGTTTTGAAGTGATTTTCTATTAATTTTAGCTATCTTTGAAACACAAATATTATTTCTTTCTTTGCATTAGATTGGGGGCATCCTTGCATTTGAAGTAGCGAAATTGCATGATTTTTGGTATTAAATTCTTAAAAAAATTCCCCCTCATGGCCGGGAGGGGGGCCATGAATTGTGTATTGGTGTATACTCTATTTTGCTAATTTCTTGAGAATCTTGATATTGATGAGTTTAATAAATTTTGGGACATTGTGCATCTGAGAATGATAAATGTTTTCTCCTTCTCGTAATATAGATTTCATCGGAATGAAAAGACTGCATCTTCATCTCTTTGCATAACTTTCGAGTCGGTCAAAACACAATATTGTCCACCCCATTTTCCTTTTGAGTAACAACAACCTTAAAATAAAACACTTATGAAAATTGATTAGAAATTTTTATATTTTCTGGCAGAAAACCTACATTAGATTAGTTGTAGGGCTTTGGAACAAGTGTGAAATATAACTTTCCAAAGCTGCAAACAAACATAGAATCTTGAGTTAGGGAGCGGTAAATCCACTTATTACATTTTTTCCTAAGAAGCCCTTCTAACACAAGGGTTAATCACGAGGCCGCATTAAGACTGGAAGAGTTACTCACCCTGCTTTGTTGGTCTTGGTGTAGAGATTATGCGTATTATGGGGGTTGCTTGAAGGTATACCCACAATGATGAGTGGAAGCCTTTCGAGTTGATTTCAGGCTAGATACCCCGCCCTTGCATGTGGATCAAACTGTTGACTGTTTCCCCAAGCATCATTATTGTTCTTGGTAACCTTAGTAGCCTATCTCTTTAGGGTCTTTACACGAGGTGACTGTGGAGGGACAAGTCTTCACGGTACCTGGAATTGACGTTGGCCAAACTCACTCGGGCTCCTTGGAGGGTATACCCACATTTATGTGTGGGATCTTGCACCAAGGCGTAAGTCCGTTAAGTAGGTCGTTAACATAACTTTTCCACCCACTCTATCTAAGCCCTTTCTTACTTTGATCCCACGACGCTGGATTTCATCACCAACTAGTGCATTCATTGTGAGAAGGTTTTGGTTTGATTGCTTTCTTTCTAGATTATTAGTGTGTGTTGTTTGTTTTCCCTAGTGGACTCTAGATTGGATCTTTGTTTTAATGGAGTTAGTTCCTAGAATGACCAATGAAGGAACCCCTTTTCCAGGGGAACCTTTTGTTTTTATTTCTTACAAAAACATTGGTCCTCCTCACATCGCTACTTTGATCCTTCTAGGTCTCACAATTAGATTACTGGTATGGTTGTTTTCCACTCAGGTAATCCCGAATGCAACTAGTGCTTCGGTTGTAATCACTTTCCCCCAAGAACATCAACCTCATGTTGATCATTCACCTTCTTCACCAATGCGATCTTCTTCGCCTTCTTCACTTGCAAGGTCTTCTTTCATTTCATCTTCTTTGCTGAGTGGAATATCTGAAGCTAGTAACTCGATGGATAATAATAAGAAGAAAATGAAGAATAATAAGAAGAAAAATAAGGAAGGGTCCAAACTTCCAACCACTGCCAAACATGTTGGAAAAAAACCAGTTACTGTTAATCGTGTTGGGAGTGTTGATGATATCAACATCACCCACACAACCTGTAAGCCAAAGTACCCTTGCACGTTTTGTAAGGGTAGCCATCTTCTTAAGGATTTCCCTGGTCTATCCAAGGTTATAGAAGCATGGTCTACACAACCTCACCAACCCATGTCGTCAACCTCTGAACAACATGTTGATGACCTCCCGTCAACTAGTCATGATACCGTTGGGAAGAAGAAAAGTAGAGTCAAGTTCTCGTGTATGTTATGCAAAGGGAGTACTCTAAATCACCTTTTACCTCTTATGGACGAAGCCCCGAAATTACTAGAAGACATGACTATTTCACAACCCCAACTTCCAACTGCTTATCACAAGCTTACTCTCGACCCACCTGTAGTTGATGGAATGATCAATCCGACCCCTTCATCGGTTAGTCCGGTTGATCATGTATTTAATCTGGTCATGTCCTTAGTTGAACTAGTTGACAAAGTGGTTGATCTGATCCCATCCTTGGTCAATCCCACTCTCCCACCAGAGAGTGAAACCCAAGCGGTCGATCCATTTCCACCTGTCGACCCCATTCTCCCCTTGGAGAATGTGTTAAGAACTTGAATAGATCTACAAATATAATCACCACAAATACTGAATACACAATAGATCCACAAATCAATATAGAAGAAACCACACTTTATTATATCAAAACCCTTGAGGTAGGGAAACACCATACAATGGATCCTATTATGGAAGAGATCCTCTCCTGTTCACTTGCCTCTTCGAGGGGGATTCCTCCTATTGAACTTCAACTCCAAACACAATAATTCTCTTCATATTCCATTACATTGTTTGAACCTCTTTATATAGTTCTACCATCACCTAAGAACATTCTAGAGGAGTAATATTCTAGAAGTAGAACCTTCTAAGAAGTCCTCTTACATTTATTATATCTAACTACCCATTTATTATATCTAACTACCATTGTGGGCCTTATTTAATAATATAGTGTACCTAGTCCACTTTACATTGAATGACCTCCACTATTATCACTATGNCCCCCCCCACTACCTCTCTAGCTACCTTACATTTCATCTCCCTTATGAAAGCGTTGTCCTCAATGCTTGATGTACAACCATATACTGGGGTCCCATGGATAAGTTTGGACCATAGTGCTGAAGTAGACTAGAGAACCAGGGTCCCATTGAGAAATGGTAGCCACCATGATGAAGTAGTCCAACCGCCATTGTAAACCAGGGTCCCATGTCCAATTGCTCACATGAACCCCACATGGAAGATATTGGCACCCAATAACCAACTGAAAATGATGCTCCCAATACTGACACCTGTCATGTGGATCCGAATAAGAAGATCCATCCACATAGTGGAAAAGGGTCGTAGCATAATCTGAAAGGAATAATACCACTGTATAATATGCAGGTTGGACACTGGTAATAATCATTGGCTTTCTATTTGTCACATTGATGCTCTCTACAGAAGGTGGATTAGAGTCATCAAATAAAATATGAAAGTGGTTGTCATCCCAGAAATGACAACTATCCATATACCAATCATCACAATCGGACTTAAAATCATACCAAGCATATATTTCTTGATTATATTCGTCCCTGATGTCTGCCATAATAAATCTCTCCTTTATGTTATCCAATGAATATTTAATACTACAAAAACTATCATTAAGGCCATCTGCAAAGTCATCCAATGTGTCAAACAATTGAGATTTGAATGCTTCAGTAATTTGCAGAATTTCTTTGAGGGTTTGAGATGAAATATCCATATGAGAACCCTATGAACTCTTCAGACCCACATCCGTCATGAAAAAACCCAAAAAATAGAACAATAAGTTACGACAGAAAATCACGGTTTTTTCTGGAAAAACCCTAAAAAACTGCTGAATTTAAAATGCTCATAACTTCACTTCTTGAACTCCGTTTCGACTGAAATTGGGTGAAATTGTGAGAGGAACTCAGATATTTAATTTTTTTGGGAAAATTCATCCTCCAACTACTACATAAATAAATAAAATCATGCCGCCGTCCGCGGAAAAAACCCTGAAAAATTGCAGATTTTAAAAATTCAATATCTTGACTTTCCGGACTCCGTTTCAAACGATTTTTTTTCCAGCTTGGGTGTTTTTCTGAGAGGAACTCGGATATACAACCTGTTTCTGCAATTTTTTCACACAAATATACCAAAAATTTCTGGAATGTCGCGACCCTCTTTTTTCTTCTTTGAAAAAAAATCTGCAAAAATAAAAAATATTTGCCCACAGTGTCTGCCAAGGAAAGTGCTCTGATACCACTTGTTAAGAACCTGAATAGATATACAAATATAATCACCACAAATAATGAATACACAATATATCAACAAAGAAATATAGAAGAAACCACACTTTATTATATCAAAACCTTTGAGGTAGGGAAACACCATACAATGGATCCTATTATGGAAGGGATTCTCTCTCGTTCACTTGCCTCTTCGAGGGGGATTCCTCCTATTGAGCTTCATCTCAAAACACAATAATTTTCTTCATATCCCATTACATTTATTTAACCTCTTTATATAGTGCTACCATCACCTAAGAACATTCTAGAGGAGGAATATTCTAGAAGTAGAACCTTCTAATAAGTCCTCTTACATTTATTATATCTAACTACCCATTTATTATATCTAACTACCATAGTGGGCCTTATTTAATAATATAGTGTACCTGGTCCACCTTACATTGAATGACCTCCACTATTATCACTATGGGCCCTCTGCCCCCCCCACTACCTCTCTATCTACCTTACAAAATGAAACCCAAGTAGTTGATTTGACGTCATTATCAGTCGATCCTACTCTCCCGCTAGAGAGTAAACCCGATACTACCCAAGTTTTTCTCATTGATACAGGATCTAGCGTGCCTGGGGACATTCCTCCTTCTCCTATGGAACCTCCTCCAAGTAATGAGACCATCCTTTTTAATTGGGGTGTGCTAACTGGATCTCGTCTTTCCTCTCACATTCTTTTCCAGATTACAGTACAGGTTTGTGGTCAAGACGTTCCTCAGACGTTTATAGATGACGATGCGTCCGTTAGTATTTTGTCCTCTATTGATTGGAAAGATTTGGGTTGTCCTCAGCTTGCACCGGTTATGCAGAATCTGTTAACTTTTAACAGAAGAACCAGTCAACCTTTAGGGACCCTTCCTCAGTTTCATGTAACTTTGGGAGGGAAAACTGTCTTTATTGATGTCATGGTAGTCCAAGACCCCTTGGATTTCACTTTACTCCTTGGGCGGGACTATGTCTATACCATGAAAGCTATTGTGTCCACTCTTTTTCGTGTGATATCTTTCCCTCACGATGGAAGAATTATGAGTATCGATCAACTTTCATTCATTGGTCCTGACTGGATTACCTTCCTAAATGGTTCTTATATGCATACGGTATCACTCCCACCATAGGTTAATTATGTGGCGTTGTCTCCCATGACTTCAACTTCTGATGATTTGGATCTAGTAGTTGACATGGTGATCTCTTCTATAGGGTGTTTAGATCTTGATCTCCTTACCCCTGTCGCGACCCTCGACATGGTGTCCTTCCAAAGTGTGTCTCTTCCATCCAATGAAGATCTCTTGGAAGCCATGACCGAGTTCTGTCCCTTAACATGGTGTCCTTCTGGAGTATTGTCCTCTTAGAAGCCATGATAAAAAAGAGTCTGTTGAGCATGTTTTTTTTATTTCAAGCTCATTAAAAAATGAAACCAACCTTGAGCATGGTTTTTTGATTTCAAGCTCATTAAAAAATGAAACCAGTTGTGAGGATAGTTTTCGCGTCTCTGTAGCAACCTCGTTAAAAAATGAAATAGAACTTATGAGGATGGTTTTTTCATCTATGTGGAAACCTCGTTAAAAAATGATACAGAGGTTACGGGCATGGTTTTCTGATTTCAGGCTCGTTAAAAAATGAAACCAATTGAGGATAGTTTTCACGTCTCTGTAACAACCTCATTAAAAAATGAAATAGAGATTACGAGCATAGTTCCCATTTCTGTGTCAAGCTCGTTAAAAAATGAAATAGTGGTCTAGAGGTTATACCTCGAGTCCCGGGCATAGTTCTTCTCATGTGTCAAACTCGTTAAAAAATGAAACAACTTCCCCCTCTCCATTTGGGTCAAGTCCTATGTATAGTATTTGAAGCTTCATCTCATCCGCTTGTGCCATTGGATGAAACAAAGCTTGGGGGGGCATTGCTTCTAGCCTCTGGACTTCATGCTGAAGTTAAGCCGCTAGCTTCTTAAGCTGGGGGCTAAGTACCAACCATCCCTGAATAATGCATTGGGAAGTTCAAGCATAGTTTTCTATGGTTCAAACTTGTGTAAAAATGAAACTACCTACCTCAAGCATAGTTTCCTTTGGTTCGAGCTTGTGTAAAAATGAAACCAGGTCCAAGCATAGTTTTGTTTAGTTTTTAAGCTTGTGTAAAAATAAAATCTATCCCAAGCATAGTTTTGTTTTGTTTTAAGCTTACGTAAAAATGAAAACAATCTTGAGCTTAGTCTTTGTTCTTTATCATGCTCGTAAATCAATGAGAATGTAACCGAGTATACTTTTATCACTTTTTTAGACTCGTAAAGGTTATACGAAAAATGAAACCCCCTGGAGTTCCCTTTAAGCTCTTTCCAGACTCTCTAAACATAAAAATATTTCTGAGTGACTTTGTTCTTTTCACGCTCGTAAAAGTATTTGAAGAAAACATTTGATGGGCAATATATTATCACTTTTTTGGTCTCATCAAATTAATTTACGAAAAAGGAACTGAGAAAGTTCTCTTTAAGTGTTTTTCAGACTCTCTAAACATGAAAAACCCCTGAGTTTTCTTTCTTTGGACTCATAAAACAAACATTGAAAGGCTCGTATGAGACCGAACCACTCATTCCTAGGGTTCATTAAACATACTCTGAAGGACTCATCCGAAGGATGAGCTTACATCTACAAGAATATGTTATCCTCCTCAAGCTTGTGTAAAAATAAAGAGGTACTCGCCATAAATGGTGGGGGAAAATTGGGAAAGAAATGTATCTAAACCTGTATTCTATGGAAGAGTCACTTTTGAACACAACACCCTTTCACTTGCTTTGTGTCTAGGTTGGAAAATCCACTTGCCTCTTGATCATACTCCTTTATAAGATTACAAATCGGCCTGTGATCCTTGTTGTTGAGTCAGTGTTTCCAAGACAGTTGTTGTGTCATCAATATGTTCAAAGAGAAGTTCAACCCAGAAAGCCTTCTATTGCATTGGCCATTTCTGTAGTCCTTAAGCCTTCTATTGCGTTGACCATCCCTGAATCAATCCTAAATCACTTGTTACTATGATCTACTTCAAATTTTGTTACCTGTTTTGTGTCATTGACGGGGGATACATTAAGGCCCTCCTGTAATAAGTCTTTTCCTATCGACTTCAACTCATTATCCAAGAATTAGACTTAGAAACTAATTGGTACCTTGGAACTTGCATGCCTCAATGAAAAGTTTCCTTGCTTTCGACAATGGGTTTTCATTATTGACCCCTGATCGGGAGATTCCGCTGAGTGTTCGACTTCAGCGCATTAATTCACATTCGTTGGATTGTACTAGAGTACCTTGGGATTCATTGACATTAATGGTGATTTCCCTCGCACTTGTTAACGGTTCTCATCATTGACTGGTAATTAAGTGGTTTCTATTATGTTCGACTTCAACACCTGTAATTGCATGGTTAGATTCGTACTATAGAGTGGTGGAGATGAAGACCCTGAATCTTTTCTAAGAGTTTCAGGTTGCGTTGGAGTATATTCAGATTGTACTGTTACATAGATCCACATTGTATGTCTCGTGGCTATGTTCAAATTTGAGTCTTTAACACATAGATCCACAATGTATTTTTGGTGGCTATGTTAAGATTTGAGTCATATTGGCATGGATCCACAGTGTATATTTGGTGGCCATGACCTGTCTTACTTGACATGGATCTTTGCATGTCGACATTTATGCTTTGAATCATTTGTATTATGAGTATGGGAATGCCTACCTCAGTGATGATATATTATTGTATTGTATTTCCTTGTTTGTTGGCAGGTTTCCGACCGACGTGTTCCTTGTTCCCTACACACACTCGACAAATTATTTAAGCAATCACTCTATTCTAACTTCATACTTTGGGGGGCTCTCTGTTACACATTATTTTCGGCAGCCTTATGACCGTTAATGATGTAAAATTATCTGTTGTCTTTAGAGGGGTTAGTGGCTTGAATTCCTGAAGAAAGAAGGGAGAATAACTTTTCTTGAGAGAAGAAGTTACATTTCCCTTTGTAAAAAACCCTATTAAGGAAGATTTCCGCAAGCTACACTATACGCAGGGTGTGGCGATGCCTGATTTCTGCACCCTTCTCTAAAGATAGATTGTGCAGTTTTCGCAGGGTGCACTATATTTAGGGTGTGAAAATTCTTGTACGTGGGAAAAATGAGCGTTTTCTCGATGCTTCTAGAAGGAGAAACTTTTATGGTGAGGTGGCCTCCGAACGGTTTGGATCTTACTCGCTTTCATGATTTAGTAGGATCATCCTAAACTTCTCACCTTATCCTCTTCAAGTTATAAAAGGAGAGGAGCTCTCATGGAGAAAGTTAGTTGGATTGAGCTTGGGTTTTGTAGCTTGTGTATTGGCTTTGAGCTTTGCTTTGTCAAGATAGATTGTGAGTAGCTATCATATCTACAGTCTCAGAATCCGTGGATTAGAAGTGTGTGGGAAGCAAGGGATTGTTGGAAGGAACCTGAAGACATCAAGGCATCCGATTGTATCTTTCTTCCACATTCTTTAATACAAATATACTTTTCTTTCCTATATGAATGTTATTTGTTCATATTGTATGATTCCTTGATCACGTACATAGTTTCATATCAAATAGACTTTGCTATTCTTGTCTTCGTTGGCTTGTGTTTATTTGTAGATATTTCTCCATAAGCCTCACGACGGAGTTTGGTTTGCATTGGCGAAGTCAGATCTCTAATATTTAAAAGATATGTTCTAGATCCATTCCTCATTTGATAATTGAAATCTAAGGAAAGAGTAGTGTACTGTCTTGTTTTATTCTAGTTTCATAGTGAAGTTAGAGGGATTGATTTGTGTTCGCACTTAACAATTAGCCCGATAACAAATGGGTTCCGCGTCAATGATCCATCTTCCCCTTTTTGGTTCTCGCTCAGAGTCAGAACCCGCATCTGATTCAGAGGCTTTCACTTTGGCCACCAACGACTGCTTTGAGCGACAATCAATAGTGTTATGCCAAGGGATCTTATGGAAGTCGCACCACTTCCCAGTATCTTTCTTTGTTTTTCCGGTGTCCTTCTTTGCTTGCGGCTTGGACTGATTGTCCTGATACTATCCATCTTTGCTTTGTCCTTTGTTCTGTGGGTTGGGGCCGCCCTTTCCTGGCTTTTTTTGTGAGGGGTTCCCAGGCCCAAATTTCCATGTCTTTTGTTTGAGCTTCTGTTTGATTTAGACAACATATCGGTAGGCCATGCCCAATGATGAGATGTCTAGAAATTCCATTTCAGTATGGATGTATCTATGCAGAGCACCACAATACTTGAGCACCAGATGTCACTCCGAATCTTTGATACCCAACTTGGCGCGTAGGGTATGGAAGATATTTGTGAAATCTGACACTGCTTGGTCTCTTTCTTGCCACAATGTGGTCCATTTGGTATACAAGTCGTCATAACTTCTGACATGGTAGTATTGTTCCTTAATGACATCCCTGAAGGATTCCTAGGTGGTCGTGACTGTAAATAATGAGGGTTCCTCTGTTTCCTTTTGATCACATGAAGTTTCCCACCAATCTTTGACATGGGGAATGACTTTGAGGAGTGTAAAATTAATCTTTTCTCTATTCGAAAAGTTATGGACAGAAAAATACCCTTCTAGTAGATTCAACCACTTGTCTACAACATCTGCGTCTATCTGAACTTCAAATATAGGAATATCAAAGTTTATTTGTACCTTGAAGGGGGCGATGCCTCCGCTCGAAGAAGATGCGTCGCCTATTGGTAGTCGCTGAAGGATTTGCACGAAACTGTCCATCATCTCATTCCTCTATTGCGTGAGGGCTTCCTCAATCAACAATTTGAAAGGATATCCTATCCCATCATCTTTCTTTTCTCCTGCCATGAGAGGTCGCTTGGGCATACAAGAGCTTTTGTCCTCAAGAGAAACAAGCTCGAGACCCAAATCTTTGTACTCCGACCTCGTTGGGGATATGCATTAAGACGACAAGGGGTAGACCGCTCTGATACCACTGATCCAGATTTTATGAGCAGAATGAAATGACTACAGATTATTAATAGGTGCTTAACAAAAAATAACAAAGATACAGTAAAACTAGTTTTCTATTCATTAAGGAAATAAGCTGAAACTGTAAAATGCAACGAAAACAAGCTTGCTGGAATGGTGGTGGCTTATCTCTAAGAAGAGATGTGATGGCTGCACTCATTCGCAAGAAGATGATTACAATGAGGCTTTGAAGGTCTTTTTACAATAAACAGGAATGCCAAAAACCCTAGACATCCAAAAAACTAACCCTAGGAGATGAAGCGCTAAAAGTCATGTGGGCCCCATTTGGGTAAGTTAGTACATCAACTTCTTGAGGTCGTAACTTTTTCATACAATCTCCATTTTAGGCGTATGATAGCCCGTTGGAAAGGTATCGCCGATGAGATTCATTTTGGGGGAAAAAATGAAGAACATTATATATTTCTCCCCGTTTTCCCAAAAAACATCGTTCAGGGTCTCAAAACGGCTCCGGAAGTGAAAAACTGCTAAAAATAGTAAATTACCAAAAATGCCAGAAAACTATTTTGAGCTAGTTGGAAAAGGTGGGTGGCCACCGATATCCACCTGGATCAGAAATGCGGATATTTTTCCAAGGACATTTGCCCAAAATCCAACGAGAAATTGTTAGATTTGTAGATTTGAGTGATTATTTCTGTATAATCCGAGTGCCCCAAGGGTTTTTCATTGTGCTGAATCCATCTTTGCATTCAAAAATAGATTTTGAACAACAAAAAATAGTGTTTCATGTAAATTTATATCGTCAGATTCCGACGAAAAAAGCCATTTCATAGAACAACTAAACAATGTCAATCATATTTCCCTCATTCAAACTGTTAAATAATCTGTAAATAGTCAAATCAATATAATATGGGCTAATAAAAAACTTAAAATATATTTTTTCAAAACAAAAAAAAAAATTAATTTAAAAAAAAATTAATAAATAATATTAAAAAATATTTACAAAACTATTTTAAAAACATTCATCAGTTATATATATTCAAATTATGTGAAAAAGATTCATCACTTATATATTTACAATGATCCACCTTTATATATATATATAAAAGATTAACTATAGATATATAGTGCTCAATATTTATGGTTTACAATATATACAGTACATAATTTTGTTCAGGTTCTTGTGCGCTTACCTATAATCAATTTAAACCTAAAATCGCTTCATTCAAATAAATATATTTATTAATATTTTATTATTATTATTTTTTTCTCATTCTTAGTTTATTAGTTATCTAGGTTTACATTAAAGTGTGGAACTGAACCCTGAATTTGGAGCTCTACCTTTATATCAACTGAAGATGTCTTAAAAAAATTCGACCGAATAATATACGATTAGTCTCTACCAGTTGTGGACAATATACCATTAACTAACTCCGCAAATCATAAGGGTTTGGGACCCCATATATGGCGATAATCTTGGAACAACTCAGCCGAACCCTTGGAATAACAGAAAACATTTTCTTCAAGATTAATAGAAACAATATTACCTTCATTTGATAAGTTTGTATTCACCAATATATAAGAAACATGTTAGATACAATAGTCTGTGCATAAGAAACCTATTAGATACAATATTCAATGCCTCCCAAATGAGATGTATTTGAGTAGATTCAGTACAGTTCAGAATAACTGGAAGCATTAATACTTTAGGGACTTGGTCCCTAAAGTCCCTAAATTGGAATAACAGAAAACATTTTCTTCAAGATTAATAGAAACAATATTACCTTCATTTGATAAGTTTGTATTCACCAATATATTCTGGTAAAACTTGATAATTAGTTTTAAAAATGGATGCATACCAGAGAAATAAAATAAAATCAATCTAATTTTAACCAATCACAAATTTAAAAAATTAAGAAAATAAATTATTTTATAAAAAAATTCAAATAATATTTATTTTAGAAAACTTTGATAACAAAATACAAAATGAACCAACTAATTCACCAAAATCAAACAAGAAATACCCAATCAACCATGGTTGACCTTGACCTCGAACTCTAGGCGGAAGCTATAATCCCTGGCTGGAATATAGGGTGCATAAATGTGCAATAAATATGGTTATTTTCAACGTATGACATAGGGTGCATGAAGGGTTTGGCCCAATTTCACTTTATATTTAAATAGGAATATAAATTGATCGTATACAAAAATGCCATTACAGACAGATCATTTAGTAATCTTTCTACTCCAAAAAACACAAAGACTCTTTGTCAAGATGTTAAAGAGAAATCTTTGACAAGGAAAATAAATTGAGTAGACATCATCCAGAGAAGGTTCTAAAGTTGAGCAGTCCCTCGAAAATGAAAAACATAGTATCTTAAAAGCATGCAAATTAACTCACAAAAGAACCCGGGCAACGATGAGAAAACACCATAAGTACTAGTAAAGGTCTAGGAACATGTGTGGCCCCTCGTGCTCTTCGATGCACTGAAAAAAGGTGAGTTTCCCTGGTTCTTTGATGAGTGCCAACTTTGAAAGACTGTTCGCAACTTGATTTTCCTCTTTGTAAACATGATCAAAGGATATCTTTTGGAAGGATGATCCAGATTTATGTAGGAACACAATGAAATACATAAATACACATAAACATAGAGATGCAGCGGAAATAAGACTTCATTTCATTAATAACAAATGACTGAAATATGCTTACAGACAGAATGGAAATAAACTAGCTAGGGCGCTGGTAGATGATCTCTGAGAAGAGATGTGGCCGCTACTCGCATCCGTCAGAAGAATCCTTACAATGAGGCTCTGAAGGCCCTTTTACAATAAACGGGAATGCCAAAAGTCCTAGACATCCAAAAACCTAACCCTGGGAGATGAAGCACCAAAAGTCATGTGGGCCCCGTTTGGGTAAGTTGGTACATCAACTTCCTGGGGTCGTAACTTTTGCATACGATCTCCGTTTTAGGCATATGATAGCCCATTGGAAAGATCTATCCGAGGAATACAACATTTTTGACAAAATTTGTAGCAAATTTTGCAACCACAACATACCCCAAAAAACATCGTTTAGGGCCTCAAAACGGCTCCAGAAGTTCAGGACTCGAAAACTGCTAAAAATAGTAAACTGTGCAAAAACTAAAAAACTGAAAGAAGCACTGGTGGGGGTCCAAGTGGAATAGGTGGGTGGCCACCAATATCCACCTGGATCATTCCTCCCCCCTTAGGAAGCAATGGTCCCCATTGTGTTGAGTTCCTCCATGAGATGAGGAAACTTCTGTTGAACTTGGTCCCTGGTGAGTCATTTTCCTTGGTGAAGGAGTTGGCCTACTTTGACAACTCGATATAGCGGTATCCTTTGTGTTCGGGTGTGCTTGATCTGTGTATCCATGATCTGATCAGTTCTGGCTTGTTCCATGCAGTCTAGATTTAACTCTGTTAGTGTGAGTTGTTCTGCCATGTCGGATGTGTCTAGTAGAGGTGGAAAATAGGGCCGAAGGCGATCCACATTGAACACTGGGTGCAGACCAAGGAATGGTGGAATGCTGAGCTCAAAGGAATTTTCCCCTACAGCCTTGGTGAGGGTGTACGACCCATATCGAAGCGGACGAAGCTTGCGGTGGGGTCCAGCGAGGCGCTCCTTTTACAAATGCAACCACACTTTGTCGCCAACTTGGAAGTTGTGTGGCACCCGATGTTGATCATGTCGTTGCTTGTACTTAGCATTGGCTCTGTCTAAGATGTCATGAACCTGTTGGCGGATGTGTTGAATGTGTTCAATGAATTTGTTTGCCTTATCCGCCTCAGACTGGACATGAGTTGAATCTTCCTGAGTAGCCACAAATGGCATGGCTATGTCAATGGGACATAGTGGCTGGAA
>ML806149.1:120529-137548 GCA_009831015.1 Picea engelmannii
CCTCATCTTTCTTTTCTTCCCCCATGGGCGGTCGTCGGGGTTTGCGAGGCTGATCTTGCAAAGGTTCAACTAGATCGAGCCCCAACTCCTTATACCTCGATCTCGTTGGGGACATGCAAAGAAGGATCAAGAATGAGCAGGCCGCTCTAATACCACTGATCCGGATTTATGTAGGAACACAATGAAATACATAAATACACATAAACATAGAGATGCAGCGGAAATAAGACTTCATTTCATTAATAACAAATGACTGAAATATGCTTAGAGACAGAATGGAAATAAACTAGCTAGGGCGCTGGTGGCTGATCTCTGAGAAGAGACGTGGCCGCTACTCGCATCCGTTAGAAGAATCCTTACAATGAGGCTCTGAAGGCCCTTTTACAATAAACGAGAATGCCAAAAGTCCTAGACATCCAAAAACCTAACCCTGGGAGATGAAGCGCCAAAAGTCATGTGGGCCCCGTTTGGGTAAGTTGGTACATCAACTTCCCGGGGTCATAACTTTTGCATACGATCTTTGTTTTAGGCGTATGATAGCCCATTGGAAAGATCTATCCGAGGAATACAACATTTTTGACAAAATTTGTGACAAATTTTGCAACCACAACATACCCCAAAAAACGTCGTTTAGGGCCTCAAAACGACTCCAGAAGTTCAGGACCCGAAAACTGCTAAAAATAGTAAACTGTGCGAAAACTAAAAAACTGAAAGAAGCACTGGTGGGGGTCCAAGTGGAATAGGTAGGTGGCCACCAATATCCACCTGGATCAAAGGATGTTATTAAACCAATGATTCTATCCTTCCAACAATCCAATGAGATAACCTGAAGTTGACCTTTTCCTCACAGCCATTCTATAATGATATTGGATTCGCCCATAATATGAATCGTCTTTAAGGACAACCTATTAGTGAAGGGGAGCAACACCCAAGCACCAAGTAGTTCCGCTCTAGTGTTAGAGCTCGAGACACAATTCAGAAACCATTTGTAACTGCAATGCTCACTGATTCTAATTACTCCTCCCGCTCCATTATTTAATCCTAAAGAGGCAACCACTCCATTGAACCATCCGACAACACCTCCCATATCTGCATGTGTGAGTTTTTCTCTCTGGGCATGTGCTTTTGGCGCATGTTTGTGTTCTCTCCATGATAAAAGAGATAGATGTGCCACCTTTAGAACCAAGGGTTCTTTTTCTTAAAAAATTACCTGGTTCCCCTCCCACCAAATGTTCCAACATATCAGAGCTGGTAACGACTGTTCATTATAATTTAAAACTTTCTAGCACTTGAAACAATCACTGATATTTGTTCTAGACCATCTGCTTGCAAAATTTATGGCCAGATTGATCTGCCTCCAAACCTCCACCGCGAAGATACAGTCCAGGAAAAGGTGTTGTGTGGTTTCAACATTTAGCTTGCATAAGAGACATATACCCGATCTACTGAATCCTTTGTGCTGGAGTAACTCCCAAGACACAATTTTGTTCTCAACTAACAACCAAGTAAACAACTTGATCTTCAGATGGACATTCCATTCTCACATTGCCTTTCACCAACTGGCAAAATTAAAATTCCATTTCAATGTTTTAGATGCCAAGTATACGTTCTTGACAGTAATCAAACCCGTGGAATTACTCCCCGACCATTTGAGGATGTCTAGATTTGTTTGTAAGAAAACTCCATTGAGGATGAACGCGCGACGGAAGAGACATCATTCATCTTGTAGGTGCCCTGTCAATTCTAGATCAGCACTGGAAAACCAATTTAGTGTAATTCTCCCCACTTGAGCTTCCTTCTGAGCTTGATATAAGAAATATATCCCTTTCTTGTTGATAGCAGCAACCAAATATTCCTATAGTAAAGCCACGTCCCCCATGCCCAAAATGCGGTCTTTACCAATCACAATGGATTTTCCATCCCCAAGACTCCACACAATCCAATGCAACAAAGGATGAATAGATTTAAGAAGGTATGTCCAGATCCGAGAACCTCTTTCCTTTTAAATGTCCACAATGCACAACCAATGATGAACATAAACAAATGGGAAGTATTTTTCCTTTAACACTCGGTTCCATAAGCCATCCTTCATGAGAGCCCTCCAAAGACTGTGAGCTGCCAAAGCTCTGCTAAAATTGGTCAAATTTCGCAGTCCCCAGCCCCCAAGATGCTTTGGACTAGCAATCAACTGCCAATTGCAAAGGTGTATGCACTTCTTCTTCCGGCATCCCAACCACATAAAGATGAAGGTGAGTTGGGGAAGTTTAATTTGGATCGAAGAAGGCAGGCTTGCCAGAGTCAACCAGTGGATAGGTTGACTCTCAAGAAAAACTTTGATCAAGACCAGGCACCCCCCTAATGACAACCACCTTGAGCACCAATGAGTGATCCTCTTTTCATATTTTTCAACTAGCCAAAGCTAGTCATCCGCTTTGTGTCTATTTATTTTTAAAAAGAAACCGAGTTAATGAAACCCCTCAGAGAGGTCTCGAAGATTATAAGGAAAAATAGATTTCAGAGAATCCAACACCGAAGGGTTAACTCCATGATGAAGAAAGGTAATTTTGTGAGGATTGATCCGGAGACCAGAAGCGTTACAAAAAATCTTACTGATTTCAATCCATTATGGAAAAGCACCAGAGGTCATGAGGAGAATGTCATCTACGAACAATAGATGGAGGATTTTGAGTAAACGAGAAACTTTAATACCAGACAATAGTCCATTCTCTTGGCTGCGCTTTAAATCCAAACTCATGCCCTCCATAATAAGAATGAAGAGTAGCGACGACAACATAAAGCCCTATCTGAGCCTCCTACTGCTGCTAAAAAATCCGAAGGCTCACCATTGACGAGAATCACGAAAGTAACCGACGAAATGCATCCCATAATCCAGTTTGTCGTGGATAACCCAAAGCCACATTGGAGTAGGACCACCCTGAGAAAATCCCAACTTATACAATCGTATGCTTTCCTTAGATCAATTTTGAAAATTAAAACCTGTTGTTTTTGTTTTTTTTCTTTAATACTATGGATGCACTCCTGAGCCATCCCAATCACATCAAAGATTTTCCTACTCCAAATATCTACCTTCCTGGCTTACCTTCACACATGTACCATGAATTTCATATCATGTCCCTTTCCATTATCCCACACACTATTGCCTTAGGTCGAATTGATGTGTGGGTGAAGGATATGGCCTACCTAATGTATTAAAATATCATTTAATTGCCTCCACATATGTGCCATTCTCCAAGCACATGAATGAAACATAATAAATAATATTTAATTCATCTTTTCATATATGTGCGATGGAGATATGGTTTAAGGTGCCAAGGGGTGGCTCCATTAAAATAATAATATACTTGCCTCCTCATATGTATCAATGAGGAGTATATTACATAAGGTTTTGTACCATGACTAGACTATTAGTATCAATGGGGAGTATATTACATAAGGTTTTGTACCATGACTAGACTATTAGAAGCGGTATAATATTACATAAGGTTTTGTACCATGATTATTAGAAGTGGTATATTCTAGTAAAATTTTCTACAAACTAAAGTCATATGTATGTGTGTTAAGCTAGGCTAATGATATATTGTAGCATTAAAGAGTATCTCGAAAAACATTAAAACCATAAACGTCTAATCTTAAAGCTCTATCAATCAAAGATATGAAATAATCATGAGGAGAGAATCGGGTGCCAAGAAAATCTACATCACAAACCACATATCCATCCAACCAAGGATATCGAGACTCCTCTAACCAAATATATTTATCCAATGATATAATTTTATGAAGAGAAGAGGCTTGATGAAGATGTATCCCCCAAATCAATCCAGTACTCCAAAAGTACCAACAACAAATCTCTATCAATATGATGAAAATCACAAGATGAAAACTCACATAATATAAATTGTAACATAGAAAATTAACATCTTCCAGTGTTTGTCTTACTCATAAAGTTCTTATAGTCCTTTTTGCTAAGAGGTTTCTCATCTTCCAGAGCTTATTGTTGTCTTCATTGCTTAGTGCCTCTTCCCATTTCCATGGCCCCAAAAGGCATATAAATGAGTAGATTTGAACGTTAATGATACATGCATTACCTTCATAGGGATATGATTCCTTTGATTATCATTTTAGTTAGCATCCTTGGAACCTTTAGGTCCAAAGGTTTTGGAGTTCTGATTGGATACATGTTGGCGAGCTCCTTGAAGTATTCCTTTGTAGAGAGTTAATTATGTGTCACATTAAAGCATCGTGACATCGAAACTCACAAATTGGTCTCTTTGGAGGGAAATGTCATGGTAAAACTATCACTTTCCAACTTCACCAATGTGTTTAATTGCTTCAACCCTCTTAAAACTTCTCCCTTTGTGAAGCATATGTGTGTGAACGTACTGCCCAATGTGTATTGTAAGAATACAAAATTGATTTCTTCAACTGCCAATACACAACAACCCTCTTAAAACTTCTCCCTTTGTGAAGCATATGTGTGTGAACGTACTGCACAATGTGTATTGTAAGAATACAAAATTGATTTCTTCAACTGCCAATACATAACTGAACATTGAACTAAATTCAGTTGTGGATAGATATAATGATAATATCTTTAAATAGGAACTAAAATCTCGAGAGTCTAGAGTTTCATGTGTTACATGAATTATTACTTTGGGAAAAATACACATGAATGCTTAATACATATTATTATGAGGAACATCACCATAGGAAAGTGGCCAAAACATAACAAAATGAGCAACTAGAGGGGATGGTTGATATGATGGGCATGGCGATCGTAAAAACAAAAATGTATAGGTGTAAAAAATAATAAGAGTATAAGTACCATGAATGGAATATAGAAAAGGTGTCAATGTACATCCAAATATGTACACTAGAGAACTCTAAGGTATGGTTACATCTTACAGAGAATGGTCATCCCTATATATAAATGAAAAGAGTATAACATGAGAATAATCTAAAATATGCTTTCCACTTGCATTCAATACATATTTATAAGGGATGTTGTTTTCTCTACAAACTATTAATCATCATGATTAGATACAATAAATTTAGTATCCACTAAAAGAGATTAGGAGATTAGGTTTTTTTTTTACTCTTAATCAGTAGATATGGTAATATTAAGTTATAACCATAAATAAACATCAATTACATATTAGATGTTCATTGACTATATATATATGGGGCTAATGTACATAACATGCTTTCACATTTTGAAATGCTTTACCAATCCATATGTGATCTTCATTGGTGATGGTTTTGTTGATATGTTTGTTGGAATGTACACTTGACACAGAGAGTGAGGGGTGAATTAGTATGTGGACTTTTACAATTTTTTTATTATTCAAGTTAGCAATTATTTCAAAACATAATTTTACACATCAGCATTGTAATATTGTAGGTATCCATTCACCAATGACATCTATCAATAATTAAGAGAAATAAATTTATAAGCACAATGAAAACAAGATATACCATATGTCTATATAAGATTTTGTATTATCTTATATATGTGACTACAATCACAGGGGTTCTCCCAGCACCAACTTTTTTTTTGTCAGCACCAATTGAAGTAAGGAGCACCAACTCCAAGGAGAGCACCAACTCTCAAGAAAGACTAAGCTTGTCGATAGAATGAAATCTATCCAACTAGAATTGATCTAGTAGTACAACCAACCCAAATACATATCATCGAGTTATTGTATCTTCTCCAACTTATGATCAAAGGTTTACAACAAATGCTCATCAGACTTCATCTTTCCCTTGAATTTATCCCTTCTTCACTTCATCTTCTTTCTGAAATTTTCACCTTGCTGTGCCAAAGGATCACCATACCGGAAATCACCGACCTCAAGTACAGATCCACTTATTCACCCACTCAAACACTTTTTTTCAAATGAACCAAACATAGTTGTATTTATACTCTTTCATGCTCAACTCTAGTTTAGTTTTAGGGCCAACTTGTGCCACAAGTTACAAGTAACTTGTCCACTTACTACAACTTTGGGACCACCATTGACTATCATTCCGGGTCTTCAAATTTGAACCTGGCATACTACCTATCATCGAAAAGGGCGTGATGAGTTCTAACCTTCATATTATTTTAACAAACATCTGACCTATTTTTCATAAATCGATCACATGTATGGATCGATTTCCTTTGTCTCTGTGAATGCTGCAGAAATCGAATTCTGTAGAGGCGCTTCCTTCAAACCATTTACATGTGACCATCTACATAAAACCATGTGCTTATTAATTTAAGCAATGTTCCTAGTGCCTCATGGATTATGTGTTCATAACCCATGACCAAGGGATGGAACCTAGTCCTCTAGAATTGAACCTTTAGGCATTTTCTCTCTTATCCAATCTTTCAGAGTTTCAACTCCTCGAAGTGGTTACCTCTCACAAGGGTTGATATGATGGTTGGCATGATTACTGGAACCAAATCAATGGTCTAGATCCAATCCTTACTTATCCTTTTCCTACTTAATCCAACAACTATGAATTAATCCAAGGTTGAGATGGATGACCATTATTTACTTCAGGACTTCGAGACTCCCGGGCTTCGGAGGTCCAGGCATCTGTTGCTTCAATTTCCTCTAGAGTTGGTTAGTGTCGAAGTGGTAAACATGGGAGTGCTTACTTATCTTTCCACTACATTTTGATCCAACGGTCATGTGAGAATCCAAAGGATCTTAGATCAACGATCGACATTAGTTCTTGACTTCGTGCTTCAGGCATTTGCTAGTGGTAAGTGTTGGTTTCCTCCGAAGGACATAGTCCTAGAGTGACATAACTTGCTAATGTCACTGCTGATGTGGCATTGGCTGAATGGCCACCACGTGTCACTTAGATTCGTGACTTACGTAACCTAAAGTGCCATCTGAACCTAGACACTTATCACCATCTGATTGTGCCACGTGTCCTTGCTGACGTGGTCTTGTTGACGTGGATCTCCTGATGTGTTGACAGTCGTAGGTTCATATGAACCCTTGATCCAATGACTGTGATCAATTCTTAGATCAATGGTCCAGATTCATTTCGACCATTCATGACTTTGGGGCTTCGGGCTACTCGAAATTTGAGAGGTTCAATCCCTTTAGAGTGCATTTCGCTGAAGTAGATAAGACGGTCGATTTTTGATATTTAGTTGAGTGGACAGTTTGCACAACCTCAACAAGTATTTTTGTTAACAATTTTCTCATTATGCACTTTTTAGGATCTCAACCATGAATCTTACTTCTCGATGAATGATCAGATCTTACTTCGGAGCTTTGGCTCTCTGGGATTCCGGGTTAATAGAAATCTGAGGTAGTTCAATCCCTCTAGAGTGGTTACCTATTGAATAAGTCATATAGCTATGGTGACTGCTTGATGTCAGTTTTTTAGTACACCTCACGCTATCCTTCCACTGCGTTTGATCTAACAGTCGAGAATTCTCTTGGAGTAGATCAACGATTGAGGATGATTGCAAAGTTCCAACTAGCACGACGTTTAAAACCATTGTCGAGTTTCGCAATGGAAACTTCTCGTTGGTAGTGGAACTAATGCCAACTGTTGATCTTGCCGAATCTATAGATCGAAGGTCTAGGAGGATTGCAGAGGTTAAACATGCATGAATGTTAGTTCTGCCTCCTATCTCTGCAACTTCTCTCCACCGTAGATCTTACTTGTGCTGATCCGACGATCATGACTTAATCGGGTGTTGATCTGACGGTCCTTCTCTACAACTACTAGATCTGAAGGTTGTTGTGGATTTCTATTGAATTCATCCTTCGACGGTCACGATCTATTCTTTTGTTAGATCAATGGCTCCTATACATTATCTCTTCTGAGTTTTGATTAATGTTCTTCCTTCTGATATGTTCATCACTATTTATTCTGAGATTTTATTAATGTTCTTCTGCACCCTGTTTGTCATCAATGGCATTTCATCATAACAACTCATCATCACATCACAATGACTTTGACTATTGACATCAATGACAATATGTCCAACAATATCCCCCTTTGTCATTGATGGAAACACACCAACTTCATACAAAAACTCCGCCCTATGATGATGCTTCTCTCCTCTGAAGTTACTCTCCCCCTTTGACATCAATGGAAAAGGGTTTCTCCCCTTATGATTAATCTCTATCTGTATGTATGCTTTTGACCAAAATATGAACTCAGGGAACTCCCCCTACAATCATGCTCTGCCTACCTCAACTAAATGACTCCCCTTATCAATATTTTCTCTCTGCCTTTGACTGCTCTCCCCCTTTGTTTCTAAAAGGGTAGCTCTTCCTAACAAGGTCTCTCCCCGCATCATCTCTACAATATGGCATGTACATCACTATATACAACATACTATCTTTGTTGTAGATACTGCTTCTCTACTAGAACACTGCGCAAACGATCCTTGGACCTGTCCATTGCTTCTCATCGATCTATGACCATATGTATCCATATCTATCCATGATGCTTCTCTAATGTACAATGTTTTAAATTCATATGAGAGATTTTTATACTCTTCTTTCCGCATAACGACAATTCTTTGTGCAAGAATTAACTCCACTCATGTTCACCTGTTCAGTCTTTGCTATCCACATTTGTGAGTGTCCTAGTTTCTTGGCATTTGTTCTTTGATCTTCTATTATTGCAACTTCATTTTTCTTCCATGTTTCATTTACTCTTCTTGTCATATTGTATGAAGCGTTTCACATTGACTGTCTTCTTGAGTTCCAATAGTCCTGGGATTTGTGGCCAAATCCACCACAACTATAACATCTCATAGTGTGACAATGTGTAACAATATGTCCAACAAGATTGCTTTTCCAACATCTCACAATGTTGTTGAACCTACCAACTTGTTTTATTTCATGATGCTTACAATCCAAGGCTTTATGACCATATTCATTACAAGAAAATAAATGACCATTAAAAACACTTTCATACCTGCCCTTTTGAATCATCCTTGAAGGTGTCTCTCTTCTAAACTTGATTTGAGGTGTAGGATTAACTTCTTGATGTCTTCCTTGATTTGATATTCTGAATATTGTAGTGTTTCTTTCACTCTTTGAACATGAAGGACCTACATCATAACTTCTTTCACTTTTTACAAATGAAGGACCTGCATCAGACCTGTTTTCACCCTTTACAAATGAAGGACATGTATCAGACTTGTTTTCACCCTTTACAAATGAAGGACCCACAACAAGCTTCATAGGAGTACCAATTTCTTCCTTGTTGTAGAAAAGACTGGATTTATCATTTGGTGATCTTTGACTATCCAAGATCTCATCCAAGATCATAGAGCTATTCAAGAACTTGACATTTGTGTTGAACTTCTCAACTTTCTTTTTAAGATTCACAACTTCTTCTTCCATCTTATGACATGAATCTTCCCTTTTGTTCAACTGGTTCCTCACTACCTCCTCTCTTCTTTTGGCTTCTTCAAGTTGGGTCTTTAGATTGACATTTCTTTCTCTTTGTTCTTTTATATCTACAAGGTTTCTTCTAAGTTCATCATCTTCCTTCTTATTTTCTTTTTCTTGAATGATTTCATTCTTCAATTTCTCGAACTCCTCTTCTTTTTCTTCTAACTGAATATCTTTCTCAAGTATGACCTTTTCATTGTTTTTGAGCATTTCCTTTATTTCCAAGATATGCCTTTGATTGCTAAGCCCATCATCTTCCTTTTTATTTCCTTTTGCTTGACTGATTTCATTCTTCAATTTCTTGATCTCCTCTTCTTTTTCTTCTAACTGAGTATCTTGCTTAGATATGCCCTTTTAATTCTCTTTGAACATTTCCTTTATTTCAAAGATATGATTTTGATTCTTTTCAAGAAATTATTTAGTGTACTCATAAATATAGTTATAGTATGAATCACTATGGTCATAATTGTATTCAACAAAACCCCAATCAACTTTCTGTTTAATATTTGATAGTTCTTCTTATAATTCTTCCATGGGATAAATGCTAACAAAACTTTCTTCTATTGTATCTGAATATTTTTCTTTACTTGTAGGGGAAAATTCAATATCAACATTATTGCAATCCAAAGATTGTGGAGAGTCTTTCCCTTTATTGATGGCTGAGTCTTCCTTCTCATCCTTGATAGGAATGTCTTCTGTGTCTTATTATTTGATTTGATACACCTTCTCTAACTTGATCCATAATTCCTTGGCGGATGTGCATAGTCCCATGCTTTCTTTGACAGTATCTGATAGTCCATTGAGAAGAATCTTCAATGCCACTTCATTGTTCTTCCTTACTCTTCTTTGGGCTGCAAACTTGAATAGATTCTTCGAGGTAGTTAAGTGCTAGGGATTACTTACTACTGAATCCCAAACTCCAAATCCTCTTGAATTAAAATGCCATTTCATATTTTCTCTCCATGAAGAATAATCCGTTCCATCAAATAAGGGAGATTCATTTGTAGAGAGAGCCATTTGTCCATCCATTTATTCGGAATCTACCTTCCAATGTTTAAACTGTGATGAAGACACCCACTCCGATTCCAATTGTTGGAATGTACACTTGACACTGAGAGGGGGGGTGAATCAGTGTGTGGACTTTTACAATTTTTCTTTCTTCAAGTCAACAAATATTTCAAAACATAATTTTACACATCATCATTGTAAGATTGTATGTAGCCATTCACCAATGACATCTATCAATAATTAAGAGCAATCAATTCATAAGAAAAATGAACAAAAGAGATACCATATGTCTGTTTAAGCTTTTGTATTATCTTATATATGTGACTACAATCATGGGGGTTCTCCCAACACCAACTGCTTTTTTTTTTATCAGCACCAACTAAAGTAAGGAGCACCAAATCCAAGGAGAGCACCAACTCTCAAGCAAGACTCAACTTGCTGATAGAATGAAATCTATCCAACGAGAATTGATCTAGTAGTACAACCAACCCAAATACATATCATCCAGTTATTGTATCTACTCCATCTTATCATCAGAGGTTTACAACAAATGCTCACCACCAAACTTCATCTTTCCCTTGAATTTCACCCTTCTTCACTTCATCATCTTTATGAAATTCACACCTTGCCATGCCAAAGGATCACCATACCAGAAATCACCAACCTCAAGTACCGATCCACTTATTCACCCACTCGCACACTTTTTTTCAAATGAACCAAACATAGTTGTATTTATACTCTTTCATGCTCAACTCTAGTTTAGTTTTAGGGCCGACTTGTGCCACAAGTTACAACTAACTTGTTCACTTAATACAAATTTGGGACCACCATTGACCATCATTTCAGGTCTTCAACTTTAAACTTGGCATACTGCCTATCACCGGAAAGGGAACGATGAGTTCTAACCTTCATATTCTTTTAACAAACATCTGACCTATTTTTCATAATTCAATCATAGGTATGTATCGATTTCCTTTGTATCTACGAATGTTGCAGAAGTCGAATTCTGTAGAGGCGCTTCCTTCAAACCATTTACATGTGACCATCCATGCAAAACCACGAGATTATTAATTTAAGCGATGCTCCTAGCGCCTCATGGATTATTTGTTCATAACCCATGACCGGGGGCTGGAACCTAGCCCTCTAGAATTTGGCCTTTGGGCGTTTTCTCTCTCATCCAATCTTCCAGAGTTTCAAATCCCCAAAGTGGTTACCTCTCACAAGGGTTGATCTAATGTTTGGCATGATTCCTGGAACCAAATCAACAGTCTATATCCAATCCTTACTTATCCTTTTACTGCTTAATCTAGAGGCTATGAATTAATCCAAGGTTGATATGGATGATCACTATTTACTTTGGGACTTTGGGACTTCGGGGCTTCAGAGGTCCAGGAAATTGCTGCTTCAATTTCCTCCGGAGTTGGTCAATGCCGAAGTGGTCAACATGGGAGTGCTTACGTATCTTTCCACTACGTTTCTATCCAACGATCATGTGAGAATCCATAGGATCTTAGATCAACGACTGCCATTAGTTCGTGACTTCACGCTTCGACACTTCTGGAAGCTGGTGGTGGTAGACGCTAGTTTACCCCAAAGGAAATACTCCCAGAGTGACATAACTTGTTGATGTCACTGCTAATGTGGCACTAGATGAGTGGATAACACATGTTACTTATATTCATGACCTAAAGTGCCATATAAACCTAGACACTTGTCACCATATGATTGCACCATGTGTCCTTGCTGACGTGGATCTACTGATGTGTTGAGGGTCGTAGGTTTATATGAATCCTTGATCCAATGATTGTGATCAATTCTTAGATTAATGGTCCACATTCATTTCGACCATTCATGACTCCGGGGCTCCGGGCTACTCGAACTCTAAGAGGTTCAATCCCTCCGGAGTGCATTTTGTCGAATTAGATCAGACACTTGATTTTTGATTTGCAGTTGAGTGGATGGTCTGTGCAACCTAAACAAGGCATTTTGTTAACGATATTTTCATTGTACACTTTTTAGGATCTCGACCGTGAATCTTCCTTCTTGGTGGACGATAAGATCTTACTTCAGAGCTTCAACTCTTCGTGACTCTGGGTTACTAGAAATCTGAGGTAGTTCAATCCCTCCGGAGTGGTTACCTACTGAATAAGTCATACAACTGTGGTTACTTCTTGCTGTTAGTTGTTTAGTACACCTCACACTATCCTTCCACTGCGCTTGATCTAACGATCGAGAATGCTCCTGGAGTAGATCAATGATCAGGGATGATTGCAGAGTTCCAACTAGCACGACGTTTAAAACCATTTTCGATTTCCGTAATGTAAACTTCTCATTGGTAGTGGAACCGATGCCAACCATTGATCTTGCTGAATCTATAGATCGATGGTCTAGGAGGATTCTGGAGGTTAAACATGCACGGGTGTTAGTTCTGCTTTCAATCTCCACAACTTCTCTCCATCGTAGATCTTACTTGTGATGATCCGATGGTCAGGACTTAATCAAGTGTTGATTCAATGATCCTTATATGCAACTCCCAGATATGACGGTTGTTGTGGCTTTCTGCTGAATTCATTCTTCAACGGTCATGATCTATTCTTTTGTTAGATTGATGGCTCATGTACATTATCTCTTCTTAGCTTCGATTAATGTTCTTCCTTTTGATCTGTTCATTGCTATTTTCTTATGAGATTTTATTAATGTTTTTCTGCACCATGTTTTTCATAAATGACATTTCATCACAACAACTCATCATCACATCACAATGACTTCGACTGTTGACATCAATGACAATATGTCCAACAATGTCGTCACATGACTATTCTCTTTTGAGTTTGTGTATATCCATAGTTTTCTTCTTTTGTGTTGTTGGAAATGTAGGTGTCAACATATGCCCTTGTCTTGATTGTTGGTCCAGCTATGGATATCTTCATTTAAAAAATTTCACAAAATTGTGAAAATTTTCATCAAAATTTCCCTAGAATTTTGATGAAATTTTGCAAATTTTGTCAAACTAAAGGGAATTATCTAAGTTTTATATTTTTTGTAAAATAGATGAAAATTTTCCTTTAATTCTATGACATCAAGAAATTTTCAATTAAATTTCGTAAAATTGAGGACAATTTCTTAAAAAAATCCTAAATATAACCATAAGAAGAAACAATGATACTAGATTCACCAAAAAACATTGAAAACGTAAAAAAATAGACTAGAAAAAAATTGTGAAAATAGTAGCACCATTTGAAAAAATGACAAAGAACTCCTAAAAATGAAAACTCTGTAGGGTTCTCATCAAGTTGGGAATTATGTTGCAATATTAAGTTATTACAAAACAAGAACTTTGTAGACTTCTCATCCAATTGGGAGTTGTGTTATAATATTAAGTTTTTACAAAATGAATATACGGAAACAAAACATCCATGAACAAGACAATTTTGCACAAAAAAATGTTTTGCACACTTTGATCGAAGAAGCATATCAAATAGGGTCATGACAAGAGACACCCATTGATATAGTGAGGATTGAATAAAATGAAACCATTAAACATTGGTGCCAACCACAATACACCTGATGTGGCGACTACTGAAGATATGACTTTCACCAAATATTCAAAATGACCTATAGGATGCACCTAAATAAATACATGTAAATTAAAGGATTGGACATTGTTGCATAATACATATATTTGTAGATCAAATATTTGAAGTTGTTTCATGACTATACCTGATGTAGGAGCATCGCCAACAAATCACAAGCAAGAGACAGCTGGGCGCACTAGCGCATATTTTGAAACATTTTGAATTTCTAAGATTATTGTATTAATGTAATATTTGACAAAGCTTTTAAGTTATGAACACCTTTAATGATAAGAGGCTGAGCCATTGCGTAAGATCGATGGGGGGATGTATTTTGTTTTAATGTGAAGGATCACAATATAGATTTGGAGCATCCGCTCTTATCTGTCTGACTTGATATTTATTTTAATAAATGTTTAGTAGTTTATCACATTTAATTTCGATAGGATAGCCTAGAGTAGCTGGAGGGAAAGGCTCGAAGAGCACCCCTTTTGTAAAAAAACCTCTATATTGTTTCCAGGGAGAACTTGTTGGTAGAAGATAGGGTGTGGTTGTTGAATCTAATGTGTAGATTGCCATTGTAGTCAAGAGATGGGAGATACAGATAAATATTGTATGAATGTATCCAAGTTTCAGTTGAATGAATATAGTAGAGGAATATTGTTCCAAATGTGTGTTGTTATTGTATCTATTTATATGAGTGAATGGTAGACTTTCAATTATTTTCAATTCTCTGTTATTTCTTTTTCTTGTATCCATGAATGCATTTACAGGGTTGAATACATGATTCACAGTGAAGAGTGAATAAGTTTCGATTGTTTCTCGTCCACGAGCGAGTGCAAGGAGTGCATAACGTCCGCAAGGAGTGCATTGACAGAGTTTGTTTCGACTCGTAATCTCATAAGAGATAGTGATAATTTGTGTGTGCAAGGAGTGCATCGACGTCCCCAAGGAGTGCGCGACAAAGTTTTCAGACTCAAAAGCTTAGGAAGGGTAGCGTGATTTAGTCATAGAAGGCAGAAGCAATCATAGAACAATTTCAAGGAGTGTGAATCATCCACAAAGGAGTTGAGTGTGGAAGAGAATCTATTGCAAGGTGTGCGTAGGTTGAGATTTCAACTAAGTGTCGAAGAAAGTGTTCAGAGGAACAAGAGAAAGTCGAAGGAGTAAATTTCAGAAGGGAGAACAACAGAAAATCTTCACGGAGGAAAATCCCTGAAGTTTCCATCAAAGTCAGTGGACGAGATTCGTTCCAGAGGGAGGCAAACGATTCCAGACTGTCAAATCTGGGAGAACTACGCGAAGGATAGCCATAAGGTGTTTCGACACTTCGAAGTTCGGGAAGTTTGAGGGCTTGATGAAAAAAAAATCGTGAAGTACGAAATCGCGATTTGATCCCAGCCATTGGTCGCGAGGAAAGCACGTGGCATCGGATTAAGGAATCCGAGATTCAGAAATCCGGAGGTTCGAGGGCGAGCGGCCTAGAGTTTCGCGAAGTCGCAAAACCCGAACCATAGTGGGGCCGAAAAATCTGAGGAGACGCATGGCAGAAGTCTGAAGATTCGGAGAAGAGCGCTTCAGAAGGAACTGGAAGAAGAGCTCGTTATATCCCCAAAGTCTGAATCGCGAAGGGATAGACCCACAGTCATAGTCGTTGCCACTTGGGGAAAATAAGCTTGTGTATGTATAGTGGTTTTGGGTAACCACAAGGACCTGAAGAGTCACTCCGACTCAGTATTTCAAACGATCAAAGACCAGGAGGTCGAGCAACCCTTTGGAGAGAAGGGTTTTGCACCAATACCTTATTTATGCATGGTCATTTTTTAAAATAAATCAAAACTTTATTTTTTTCCAAATATGAGTGTACAAAAATCTTTACCCCCAAAATTTGATATTCTTGATTTTTTCATAATTTTGTGAATCCGCACAAACATAAAAGGGTTACAAAGATTTCAAATTTAAACAAGGTGCTAATAGAAAAATCACTCAATTACATATGTCACGGTCACCCCTTGTTAATTGAAAGTAACATGTAATATATATACAACTAATTTGACATTCTTGATTTTTTCATAATCTTGTGAAACTGCACAAACATAAAATCGTTGTAAAGATTTTAAATTCAAACAAATGAAGGTGCTAATAGAAAAATCAGTCAATTACATATGTCATGGTCACCCATGGTTAATTGAAAGTCACATGCCAATATATATACAACTCCTTTTATATGATGATTAATTTACCATTAATTCGTAAGTATGCGTTTTTTTCTTTTTTCTTTTATGATTTATTTTTGAGAAGACATTATTTAGGGGGTTAAAATTACCATGAAAATTATCTCAAATTGTCTCAAATTGTTAAAATTACCATGAAAATTATCTCAAATTGTCTCTCAATGTAATATTGAACCAATGTATCTTAGTGTAAGTAAGTTGATCTTGATAACAACTATCATAATTACATATGGATGGCTTTTATTGTCATCAATAATAACAACAATCAAAATACCAACTCTTAAGTTTTTCCACTTTTCCATATATTTTATGAATATGTTCATATTGAACTCTGGGATGTATCTTATCAATAATAACAACAATCAAAATACCAACTCTTAAGTTTTTGCACTTTTCCATTCCATACTCTTGTTCATTGTGAGAACCTAGATACATTTCTTGTCTCTTCTTGCACGGGATGAATATTCATTCTTTTTGTTAGCATCTACTATGCTTGTACAATGCATGGAAGGCCACATGTATGGAACTTTAACAATTTATCATCCCCAATGGAGCTTTGTTTCCAAAGAACTTTATCCACCACGATGTATCCTCCCCAATGGATCTTTGTTTCCAAAGAATTTATCCACCACAATGTATCGTTTGCACCTTTTAGCATCCAAATTATTTTTTGGATTTTTTCAATACATGTTAAATAATTAACATAATCTGATTGTTTGTTCGCTATATTAATCTTATTTTTAGTGAGAAATGCAAATTTAGTAC
>ML806149.1:146361-167992 GCA_009831015.1 Picea engelmannii
GGATAGGTTTCAGATCCATTGGAGGACTTCTACAGGTATTTTTACCTCATTCTTGCTCAGGGAAGCTTGGAGGCCACTTGTAGAAGAGGTCATTGCTGGATGAGCCATTGTCCATTTGCAGAGTTTTTACAGTCAAATTTGGGTTTTTTATGTATTCTGAATCCAATGGTACAGTCTGTACATTCATTGGAGTTGAGCAGCAGCTTGTAATGAGCATTTGACAAACTAATCCCAAAGAGCCTAGTCCATTGAAGGAGGCTCAAGGAGACGTAGCCCACTGAGAGGGTGAACTCCTTTATCATCTTGCTTTTGTTGTGAGTTTACTGTGTTATTTGCTGCACTTTTAATGGCTGTGTATTTGTTTATAACACATAGTCAATCATGTCAAAGAACCCTTCCTCACACATGAACTTTGCAAAGAAAAACCAAGAACTTAATACATAAACCTATTGCACATTTTAAACACATGAAGCAAGTGTATGGGAAAGACTTCTAAGTGCTTACTTATTATTTCTTTAGGCAGAGCCTGTAAAGGGCCAGGTAGCCTCTGGAACTCATCCTCTCTTTAGAGGTGACATGTCCGGTAAATGCTCCTACAGTCTATCTCTGTATAAGAAATAGTAAGTTTTCACATTTCCAGAGGTCACATTGGAGTGTTTAACTCACATTTTAAATTATGGAAAATGGATACCTTGCACCCTTAAACAAGTACATTCCATTTTCAGATCATCTACGGTGGAGAGGAGTTACAGATATCGGGGGAATAATTATCATCTGCGCGTGTTGAACTTCTGCAATCCTCCTAGACCATTAATCTGTATATCCAGAAGGATCAATGTTTGGCATCAATTCCACCACATGTGAGTAGTTTCCATTGAGGAACTTGGGAAAGGAAATAAACATTGGGTTAGTTGGGACTCCGCAATCATCCCTGATCATAGATATCCACACCAATTCAAGCACGATCATCGATCCTCGATAGGAGGTTAGCGTCACTCCACCCTTGCATGTGGAAACGTACTAGATACGAAGGCAAATGCAGGTGGGTCTCGCATACTCCTCTCTCCAAATGGAAAAAACGGTGAGTGCCAGGTGTGATACGCGACAAGGTTGAGGTGACACATGGCCCTTCAATGGGTGACACTTGTCACACGTTAATGGGCCTATGGGGTCTGCCAAACAAATGAATCTAGGTGACACATGGCACGTTACTTGTAGGTCCACATCACCCTAGGTGACATCATCGAGCCACGCCACCCTAGATAGATGACCCTCTAACATCCCTCAAATCTCACGGTGGATATTTGTCCACGTAGATCCATAGATCTACGACCTTCGTTGCTTCGCAACTTTGGCCTTCGGGGGGGGCTCGTTGTGTAAACTTCTTGTTTCTCCCAGAGTATTCAACGTTGATTTTACCATGTGGTAGATCTAACGATCAGAGAGGGATCCAGAGTGTCCTCGAATCAACGGTCCACGTAACTTTGTCACTTCGGACTTCGGGGGTTCGGACATGTAGTCTCTTGTTTTCTCCAAGAGTAGGTTAGCGTCAAACAAACCACCATCTAGATCAAATGGTCATGAGTGGTCCTGAAGTTCCTTCATATCAATGTCTCTCGTTAAATCGTGACTCCAACATTCAGGAATTTAGGCATGTAGTTTCCAACTTCCTCCTGGAGTTCCAAGTCACCGAACTACAAAATATAGCGACACGCATCCTTAATGATGGATGGTTAATATGGACTCCAAACTTTAGCACTTCGGTGATGTAACCTTTCACCAACATGGAAAAACCTCCTGGAGATACTCGATCCATGGACATGTGTCTTGGTTGATGGACGATTAAGCGAGGTTCTCAAGGGAGTCCCTAGATCAAAGGTTGAGAAGGATTCTGAAGGATGCAAGGATCGACGGTCCACAATACTTCACAACTATGGCCTTTGGGAGTTTTGGTGTTTGTGAATTTTTATCCTCTCGGAGCTTCAAGTTGTCGGAGTCCCGAAGGCAATAAGAGCTAGCTCCTTTCAGACTAGCGCAAGGTTCAAAGAACCTGGTCATATGGATCCTCTAATAAATATCAGGTTGTAAGCTCTACTCTTAGCAAAGATTTGATTAAGGTTGCAACACCCTCGGAACTCCAAACTCCCAGAGTTCTGAAGCTAGAAAGGCTGAGCCACTTTCGGCTAGCACAAGGTTCCCAAACCTTAGTCATATGGGTTCTTTGGAAATTATTTTCGGCTAAGCACTAATCCCTTTAGAATAAAATGGATTAAGGACATGGGAATGAGCCCTCGGTCAGGTGGGTGAGATATCTAAAGGAGGCATCCTCCTTCCACAGGTTTTGAACTTGGAAATTTCCCATGAGCGGGAAGGTTTTAGAGACCGACACCATTACTGGCTCACATATTACAACTCTAATTGTTCAACTGAGTTAAGTATAGACCCATTTAAAATAATGAGTTCATAGAGAGATAATGCATAAATCTAACTTAACCATTCGACACCGAACTCGGTCATATACACATAAATATATTCAATCATTATTCCTATTTTAGTACACAGAGTATGAAGATACTTATCAAAAAACTAGAGTTCGTGAAGTGACTGCTGAAAGGGGTGCATGTTTCCACCCAACCATAGGAACAACCACCCCTGAGCTAGACCATGATGTTATGAGAGGGACTCTTTCTTCTTACTCAGCAACAGTCACAAATGGATGTTACTCTCATCCTCCCACGGGATCCTGGCAATGGGTTTTCTCTGTACCAATAAAGGAGGTCTACCCAAGGAATTCCATAGTCACTCGTCAACCTTGTTTATCAACTTGTAATGAAAAACCTTTCCAACAACTTCTTAAGTTCATACAAGCTTATTCCCCCATTCTTCCTCGAACCAGAGTGTTGTAAACTCTCTTTTTCTCTTCTCAATATTTCTCTTGCGACTCTGATCTCTTCGCAGATCACTTTCTCCTCTATTTTTTCCTCTTCCCATGAATTACCTCTTCCTTTCCTTTCTCAGCAAGGTTGTGTGGGTCTGAATCCTCAGCTCGTGGTCAGGTCTGGATTCTTACAAATGGGTACTCTGCCCCATCTCCTCATTAACTCTTGAGGAGGACTCTCCCATCTACCACGTTGAATGGTAACTCATTATCTGAGTCAGAGGACTATTCTGAGTCATTAATTCCAATAGGGTACTGGTTTGGTGGGGGTTATCTCAACCATTGTTGGTTCCCCTCACCATCTCTCTCATAGCATCCATGGTCTATCTTAGCAAACCCCCCCTTTCATCATTTATGCAACACTTATCCATTTCCTATTAATAATATAAAATACATACATTGACCTTTTTATACGAAGGTTCATCAAATTAGTCATTCACGCATATCTGGTCTTCCATAGTCTCTTGGCCAGTTATAGTCATATTTGCAGATTGTGGAAAATAGGGTGTTACAATCTGGGCCAAGATTTTTTGGCCTTTCTCATAGGAGGTAGACTTGGCATTAGACATCATGAACCAATGTAGATTCACTCAGTAGGATTGGCTACATGTGACTCATTCTCTCAATTTAAAATTTAGTTGGAGGGGAGCCACTCTTCAGGCTTGGTTTCTATACTGGTCAAATTATTGTACATCCTTCCCTCATTTACCAACCATTTTTTGTTGGAGTATCTAGTTGGAGCGTAACAGGGTACTATTTGATTATGTTCGACCCTCCTCAATTCTAATTTTACACGAGATTCTTGTCATCTTATACTTTCCTCTGGAAAGAATCCATTTGGTCTGATTATCTCACCATCCTCCAGTGGTTGATGGGAAACAACAACTGGGTGGTTTGATGGAATTTCTCAGGATTGTGGAATGAAAAGTGGTGTTGGCGGTGTTATTAGGACTGATGAGCATACAAAATTCATATGGACTCTAAACTATGGATCGGGTACAAATAATAGAGCCGAGCTTTTGGGATTTTGGGCCCTTCTTACTTTAGCTTCCTAATTACATATTCAGGATCTTAAAGTTTCCAGAGACTCGAGAATCATCATCGATTAGTTGAATCAAAGAGGGAAACTACAAATCCTCGATTTACATTGTTGGAAAGAGAGGGTTAAATAACTGATGAAAGGCTTAAGGACTCTTTGTTTCACCCATGTCTTTAGAGAGTTCAATCAACATGTGGATACTCTTTCAAAAAGTGTCATGTACTTACAGGAGGGTAATATTTTCTACTCCCAGGTGGTCGATGGACACCTAGGTCCCACTTTGTCACTCAAGCTCTGGTAAAGTTTTTTTGAGATAATTGGCGACTATCAACCACTTTTTTATCACTAGTGTCTAATTTTGAGTCTAATGCAGACAGTCTGGTTTTTTTCTTGTTTGGAGTTGATGGGAAGTTTGTTGTTGATGCACAGCTTCACTTTACCATCTAGATTTTGGTTTATACTATATATTCCCCTATGAGAGATGAAGAAGAACAAATATATCTCTTTGAACCTAGACTTACGAATGTAAACTTTATATATTAATATAAGTACAATTTTATGGAAAAAAAAAACAAACAAACTTGTACAAAGAATCATTTATAAGGTGTGAACAACATTATTTATTACATTCATATTTTATAAGGCTATGGACCTCTCACTTCAAAAATGTCAAGATATGTAAGAAGGTACAAATAGGAATTTCCACAATTTATGCAAATCTAAAGAAAGAAAAGTATAAGGAGAAAAGGTAAATGACTATATATCATATTGTGAACCCAAAACATATTATTTAATGAAAAATCTATTATTTAATGATATTGTAAACATGTTTCCAACATTGGTTATTCAAATCATGTTACATAACAAGTTTTCATTGAATTTCATAAATACTAAGCAATAAAGAAAAAGATAACAAAAAGATGGTTATTCAAATCATGTTACATAACAAGTTTTCATTGAGTTTCATAAATACTAAGCAATAAAGAAAAAGATAACAAAAAGATGGTTATTCAAATCATGTTACATAACAAGTTTTCATTAAGTTTCATAAATATTAATCAATAACGAAAAAGATAACAAAAAGATATTGTAAACATGTTTCCAACATTGGGTATTCAAATCATGTCACATAACAAGTTTTCATTGAGTTTCATAAATACTAAGCAATAAAGAAAAAGATAACAAAAAGATATTATAAACATGTTTTCAACATTGTTATTTAAATCAGGTCATATAACAAGTTTTCATTAAGTTTCATAAATACTAAGCAATAAAGAAAAAGATAAAAAAAAATAACAAAGCATAGAAAGAAGTGTTATTAAAAATTTAAAGGAAACATATTTTTTACAAATTCATCTACTGGGATACATATTGTTTAACAAGATATTAAAATTAATAATATTATTATATTAGTGAAACTCAATTGTTATATGTTTTTTTAAATTATCATTTTAAACAATTTAATATTATGAAGACTACAGAAGTCGAACATCTTTTATTTTCACAAAGTAGGATCTATTCATTTTATTTTTTATTTTCACAAAGCAGATCTATTCATTTTATTTTTTCAAATTTTAGAATAGAAAGAATGAAGGAATTTTTTCTAACCTATACAAAACATTTACCAAATAAAGGATATCGTTTGCATTCTCAATCATTTTTTAAGGATAGAGGTTGTTGTGGTACACTTATTTCAAAAATGTCAACATACCTAAGAAGTTACAAATGGGAACTTGCAAAATTTGTGAAGATACAAAAGAAAAGAAAAGTAAAGCACGGGAGAAAATAAAGATAAATGAATATATATCATATTTTGAAAAAAAAAATTATGATTTAATGATATTATTTAATATGTTATTAAGATGGTTCATTCAAATTATGTTACATAATAAGTTATCATTGATCTTCATAAACACTGAGTAATGAGGGCATAAACAACAACAACAAAAAATCACAAAACATAGAAAGAAGTGTTCTTAAAAATTTAAAAGAAACATATTTTTATAGAGATCCATTTGGTGGGATACATTGTTTAACAAGATATTGATTCTTGGAGTTTATCTATGAACGAAAAAAATATAACATGTACAATAATTTATAAAGTATTATTAATTAAAAAAGTCCTATTTCAAAAGTTCTTATCTACAAAATTTAGGTTTTCATGTACATATTTCCATATTTGTTTAACTTGGGTGTTCCATTAAGTTAAAGTGAACTTGCTACTTATTCATCATATTCACAACCAAAAACATTTAGCTAATTCACAATCAAAAACATTTAGCTATTTCTCCATAAATAAAAACTATGTATGGAGCATTCCATGTCTAATTTCTATTAAATAAAAAACATACAAACCCAAGCCTATTTTTTTTTATATGATTAAACTAAAAATTTTACGTGGTATATAATGGATTATTCAAAACATTAACAAAGTTTTCAAATATCAAATTTTCATATCTTTCCACATCATTTTTTGATATGAAAAATAAGAGGAAATTTTTTGTGAGAAAGCAATAATTTGCCTCGAAGATGCTCTCCATTTCAAGTTTGCATTTCTTAAGAAAATCTTCCGATATATTATTTGTGGTACTAAATTTGCATTTCTCACTAAAAATAAGATTAATATAGCGAACAAACAATCAGATTATGTTAATTATTTAACATGTATTGAAAAAATCCAAAAAATAATTTGGATGCTAAAAGGTGCAAACGATACATTGTGGTGGATAAATTCTTTGGAAACAAAGATCCATTGGGGAGGATACATCGTGGTGGATAAAGTTCTTTGGAAACAAAGCTCCATTGGGGATGATAAATTGTTAAAGTTCCATACATGTGGCCTTCCATGCATTGTACAAGCATAGTAGATGCTAACAAAAAGAATGAATATTCATCCCGTGCAAGAAGAGACAAGAAATGTATCTAGGTTCTCACAATGAACAAGAGTATGGAATGGAAAAGTGCAAAAACTTAAGAGTTGGTATTTTGATTGTTGTTATTATTGATAAGATACATCCCAGAGTTCAATATGAACATATTCATAAAATATATGGAAAAGTGGAAAAACTTAAGAGTTGGTATTTTGATTGTTGTTATTATTGATGACAATAAAAGCCATCCATATGTAATTATGATAGTTGTTATCAAGATCAACTTACTTACACTAAGATACATTGGTTCAATATTACATTGAGAGACAATTTGAGATAATTTTCATGGTAATTTTAACAATTTGAGACAATTTGAGATAATTTTCATGGTAATTTTAACCCCCTAAATAATGTCTTCTCAAAAATAAATCATAAAAGAAAAAAGAAAAAAACGCATACTTACGAATTAATGGTAAATTAATCATCATATAAAAGGAGTTGTATATATATTGGCATGTGACTTTCAATTAACCATGGGTGACCATGACATATGTAATTGACTGATTTTTCTATTAGCACCTTCATTTGTTTGAATTTAAAATCTTTACAACGATTTTATGTTTGTGCAGTTTCACAAGATTATGAAAAAATCAAGAATGTCAAATTAGTTGTATATATATTACATGTTACTTTCAATTAACAAGGGGTGACCGTGACATATGTAATTGAGTGATTTTTCTATTAGCACCTTGTTTAAATTTGAAATCTTTGTAACCCTTTTATGTTTGTGCGGATTCACAAAATTATGAAAAAATCAAGAATATCAAATTTTGGGGGTAAAGATTTTTGTACACTCATATTTGGAAAAAAATAAAGTTTTGATTTATTTTAAAAAATGACCATGCATAAATAAGGTATTGGTGCAAAACCCTTCTCTCCAAAGGGTTGCTCGACCTCCTGGTCTTTGATCGTTTGAAATACTGAGTCGGAGTGACTCTTCAGGTCCTTGTGGTTACCCAAAACCACTATACATACACAAGCTTATTTTCCCCAAGTGGCAACGACTATGACTGTGGGTCTATCCCTTCGCGATTCAGACTTTGGGGATATAACGAGCTCTTCTTCCAGTTCCTTCTGAAGCGCTCTTCTCCGAATCTTCAGACTTCTGCCATGCGTCTCCTCAGATTTTTCGGCCCCACTATGGTTCGGGTTTTGCGACTTCGCGAAACTCTAGGCCGCTCGCCCTCGAACCTCCGGATTTCTGAATCTCGGATTCCTTAATCCGATGCCACGTGCTTTCCTCGCGACCAATGGCTGGGATCAAATCGCGATTTCGTACTTCACGATTTTTTTTTCATCAAGCCCTCAAACTTCCCGAACTTCGAAGTGTCGAAACACCTTATGGCTATCCTTCGCGTAGTTCTCCCAGATTTGACAGTCTGGAATCGTTTGCCTCCCTCTGGAACGAATCTCGTCCACTGACTTTGATGGAAACTTCAGGGATTTTCCTCCGTGAAGATTTTCTGTTGTTCTCCCTTCTGAAATTTACTCCTTCGACTTTCTCTTGTTCCTCTGAACACTTTCTTCGACACTTAGTTGAAATCTCAACCTACGCACACCTTGCAATAGATTCTCTTCCACACTCAACTCCTTTGTGGATGATTCACACTCCTTGAAATTGTTCTATGATTGCTTCTGCCTTCTATGACTAAATCACGCTACCCTTCCTAAGCTTTTGAGTCTGAAAACTTTGTCGCGCACTCCTTGGGGACGTCGATGCACTCCTTGCACACACAAATTATCACTATCTCTTATGAGATTACGAGTCGAAACAAACTCTGTCAATGCACTCCTTGCGGACGTTATGCACTCCTTGCACTCGCTCGTGGACGAGAAACAATCGAAACTTATTCACTCTTCACTGTGAATCATGTATTCAACCCTGTAAATGCATTCATGGATACAAGAAAAAGAAATAACAGAGAATTGAAAATAATTGAAAGTCTACCATTCACTCATATAAATAGATACAATAACAACACACATTTGGAACAATATTCCTCTACTATATTCATTCAACTGAAACTTGGATACATTCATACAATATTTATCTGTATCTCCCATCTCTTGACTACAATGGCAATCTACACATTAGATTCAACAACCACACCCTATCTTCTACCAACAAGTTCTCCCTGGAAACAATATAGAGGTTTTTTTACAAAAGGGGTGCTCTTCGAGCCTTTCCCTCCAGCTACTCTAGGCTATCCTATCGAAATTAAATGTGATAAACTACTAAACATTTATTAAAATAAATATCAAGTCAGACAGATAAGAGCGGATGCTCCAAATCTATATTGTGATCCTTCACATTAAAACAAAATACATCCCCCCATCGATCTTACGCAATGGCTCAGCCTCTTATCATTAAAGGTGTTCATAACTTAAAAGCTTTGTCAAATATTACATTAATACAATAATCTTAGAAATTCAAAATGTTTCAAAATATGCGCTAGTGCGCCCAGCTGTCTCTTGCTTGTGATTTGTTGGCGATGCTCCTACATCAGGTATAGTCATGAAACAACTTCAAATATTTGATCTACAAATATATGTATTATGCAACAATGTCCAATCCTTTAATTTACATGTATTTATTTAGGTGCATCCTATAGGTCATTTTGAATATTTGGTGAAAGTCATATCTTCAGTAGTCGCCACATCAGGTGTATTGTGGTTGGCACCAATGTTTAATGGTTTCATTTTATTCAATCCTCACTATATCAATGGGTGTCTCTTGTCATGACCCTATTTGATATGCTTCTTCGATCAAAGTGTGCAAAACATTTTTTTGTGCAAAATTGTCTTGTTCATGGATGTTTTGTTTCCGTATATTCATTTTGTAAAAACTTAATATTATAACACAACTCCCAATTGGATGAGAAGTCTACAAAGTTCTTGTTTTGTAATAACTTAATATTGCAACATAATTCCCAACTTGATGAGAACCCTACAGAGTTTTCATTTTTAGGAGTTCTTTGTCATTTTTTCAAATGGTGCTACTATTTTCACAATTTTTTTCTAGTCTATTTTTTTACGTTTTCAATGTTTTTTGGTGAATCTAGTATCATTGTTTCTTCTTATGGTTATATTTAGGATTTTTTTAAGAAATTGTCCTCAATTTTACGAAATTTAATTGAAAATTTCTTGATGTCATAGAATTAAAGGAAAATTTTCATCTATTTTACAAAAAATATAAAACTTAGATAATTCCCTTTAGTTTGACAAAATTTGCAAAATTTCATCAAAATTCTAGGGAAATTTTGATGAAAATTTTCACAATTTTGTGAAATTTTTTAAATGAAGATATCCATAGCTGGACCAACAATCAAGACAAGGGCATATGTTGACACCTACATTTCCAACAACACAAAAGAAGAAAACTATGGATATACACAAACTCAAAAGAGAATAGTCATGTGACGACATTGTTGGACATATTGTCATTGATGTCAACAGTCGAAGTCATTGTGATGTGATGATGAGTTGTTGTGATGAAATGTCATTTATGAAAAACATGGTGCAGAAAAACATTAATAAAATCTCATAAGAAAATAGCAATGAACAGATCAAAAGGAAGAACATTAATCGAAGCTAAGAAGAGATAATGTACATGAGCCATCAATCTAACAAAAGAATAGATCATGACCGTTGAAGAATGAATTCAGCAGAAAGCCACAACAACCGTCATATCTGGGAGTTGCATATAAGGATCATTGAATCAACACTTGATTAAGTCCTGACCATCGGATCATCACAAGTAAGATCTACGATGGAGAGAAGTTGTGGAGATTGAAAGCAGAACTAACACCCGTGCATGTTTAACCTCCAGAATCCTCCTAGACCATCGATCTATAGATTCAGCAAGATCAATGGTTGGCATCGGTTCCACTACCAATGAGAAGTTTACATTACGGAAATCGAAAATGGTTTTAAACGTCGTGCTAGTTGGAACTCTGCAATCATCCCTGATCATTGATCTACTCCAGGAGCATTCTCGATCGTTAGATCAAGCGCAGTGGAAGGATAGTGTGAGGTGTACTAAACAACTAACAGCAAGAAGTAACCACAGTTGTATGACTTATTCAGTAGGTAACCACTCCGGAGGGATTGAACTACCTCAGATTTCTAGTAACCCAGAGTCACGAAGAGTTGAAGCTCTGAAGTAAGATCTTATCGTCCACCAAGAAGGAAGATTCACGGTCGAGATCCTAAAAAGTGTACAATGAAAATATCGTTAACAAAATGCCTTGTTTAGGTTGCACAGACCATCCACTCAACTGCAAATCAAAAATCAAGTGTCTGATCTAATTCGACAAAATGCACTCCGGAGGGATTGAACCTCTTAGAGTTCGAGTAGCCCGGAGCCCCGGAGTCATGAATGGTCGAAATGAATGTGGACCATTAATCTAAGAATTGATCACAATCATTGGATCAAGGATTCATATAAACCTACGACCCTCAACACATCAGTAGATCCACGTCAGCAAGGACACATGGTGCAATCATATGGTGACAAGTGTCTAGGTTTATATGGCACTTTAGGTCATGAATATAAGTAACATGTGTTATCCACTCATCTAGTGCCACATTAGCAGTGACATCAACAAGTTATGTCACTCTGGGAGTATTTCCTTTGGGGTAAACTAGCGTCTACCACCACCAGCTTCCAGAAGTGTCGAAGCGTGAAGTCACGAACTAATGGCAGTCGTTGATCTAAGATCCTATGGATTCTCACATGATCGTTGGATAGAAACGTAGTGGAAAGATACGTAAGCACTCCCATGTTGACCACTTCGGCATTGACCAACTCCGGAGGAAATTGAAGCAGCAATTTCCTGGACCTCTGAAGCCCCGAAGTCCCAAAGTCCCAAAGTAAATAGTGATCATCCATATCAACCTTGGATTAATTCATAGCCTCTAGATTAAGCAGTAAAAGGATAAGTAAGGATTGGATATAGACTGTTGATTTGGTTCCAGGAATCATGCCAAACATTAGATCAACCCTTGTGAGAGGTAACCACTTTGGGGATTTGAAACTCTGGAAGATTGGATGAGAGAGAAAACGCCCAAAGGCCAAATTCTAGAGGGCTAGGTTCCAGCCCCCGGTCATGGGTTATGAACAAATAATCCATGAGGCGCTAGGAGCATCGCTTAAATTAATAATCTCGTGGTTTTGCATGGATGGTCACATGTAAATGGTTTGAAGGAAGCGCCTCTACAGAATTCGACTTCTGCAACATTCGTAGATACAAAGGAAATCGATACATACCTATGATTGAATTATGAAAAATAGGTCAGATGTTTGTTAAAAGAATATGAAGGTTAGAACTCATCGTTCCCTTTCCGGTGATAGGCAGTATGCCAAGTTTAAAGTTGAAGACCTGAAATGATGGTCAATGGTGGTCCCAAATTTGTATTAAGTGAACAAGTTAGTTGTAACTTGTGGCACAAGTCGGCCCTAAAACTAAACTAGAGTTGAGCATGAAAGAGTATAAATACAACTATGTTTGGTTCATTTGAAAAAAAGTGTGCGAGTGGGTGAATAAGTGGATCGGTACTTGAGGTTGGTGATTTCTGGTATGGTGATCCTTTGGCATGGCAAGGTGTGAATTTCATAAAGATGATGAAGTGAAGAAGGGTGAAATTCAAGGGAAAGATGAAGTTTGGTGGTGAGCATTTGTTGTAAACCTCTGATGATAAGATGGAGTAGATACAATAACTGGATGATATGTATTTGGGTTGGTTGTACTACTAGATCAATTCTCGTTGGATAGATTTCATTCTATCAGCAAGTTGAGTCTTGCTTGAGAGTTGGTGCTCTCCTTGGATTTGGTGCTCCTTACTTTAGTTGGTGCTGATAAAAAAAAAAGCAGTTGGTGTTGGGAGAACCCCCATGATTGTAGTCACATATATAAGATAATACAAAAGCTTAAACAGACATATGGTATCTCTTTTGTTCATTTTTCTTATGAATTGATTGCTCTTAATTATTGATAGATGTCATTGGTGAATGGCTACATACAATCTTACAATGATGATGTGTAAAATTATGTTTTGAAATATTTGTTGACTTGAAGAAAGAAAAATTGTAAAAGTCCACACACTGATTCACCCCCCCTCTCAGTGTCAAGTGTACATTCCAACAATTGGAATCGGAGTGGGTGTCTTCATCACAGTTTAAACATTGGAAGGTAGATTCCGAATAAATGGATGGACAAATGGCTCTCTCTACAAATGAATCTCCCTTATTTGATGGAACGGATTATTCTTCATGGAGAGAAAATATGAAATGGCATTTTAATTCAAGAGGATTTGGAGTTTGGGATTCAGTAGTAAGTAATCCCTAGCACTTAACTACCTCGAAGAATCTATTCAAGTTTGCAGCCCAAAGAAGAGTAAGGAAGAACAATGAAGTGGCATTGAAGATTCTTCTCAATGGACTATCAGATACTGTCAAAGAAAGCATGGGACTATGCACATCCGCCAAGGAATTATGGATCAAGTTAGAGAAGGTGTATCAAATCAAATAATAAGACACAGAAGACATTCCTATCAAGGATGAGAAGGAAGACTCAGCCATCAATAAAGGGAAAGACTCTCCACAATCTTTGGATTGCAATAATGTTGATATTGAATTTTCCCCTACAAGTAAAGAAAAATATTCAGATACAATAGAAGAAAGTTTTGTTAGCATTTATCCCATGGAAGAATTATAAGAAGAACTATCAAATATTAAACAGAAAGTTGATTGGGGTTTTGTTGAATACAATTATGACCATAGTGATTCATACTATAACTATATTTATGAGTACACTAAATAATTTCTTGAAAAGAATCAAAATCATATCTTTGAAATAAAGGAAATGTTCAAAGAGAATTAAAAGGGCATATCTAAGCAAGATACTCAGTTAGAAGAAAAAGAAGAGGAGATCAAGAAATTGAAGAATGAAATCAGTCAAGCAAAAGGAAATAAAAAGGAAGATGATGGGCTTAGCAATCAAAGGCATATCTTGGAAATAAAGGAAATGCTCAAAAACAATGAAAAGGTCATACTTGAGAAAGATATTCAGTTAGAAGAAAAAGAAGAGGAGTTCGAGAAATTGAAGAATGAAATCATTCAAGAAAAAGAAAATAAGAAGGAAGATGATGAACTTAGAAGAAACCTTGTAGATATAAAAGAACAAAGAGAAAGAAATGTCAATCTAAAGACCCAACTTGAAGAAGCCAAAAGAAGAGAGGAGGTAGTGAGGAACCAGTTGAACAAAAGGGAAGATTCATGTCATAAGATGGAAGAAGAAGTTGTGAATCTTAAAAAGAAAGTTGAGAAGTTCAACACAAATGTCAAGTTCTTGAATAGCTCTATGATCTTGGATGAGATCTTGGATAGTCAAAGATCACCAAATGATAAATCCAGTCTTTTCTACAACAAGGAAGAAATTGGTACTCCTATGAAGCTTGTTGTGGGTCCTTCATTTGTAAAGGGTGAAAACAAGTCTGATACATGTCCTTCATTTGTAAAGGGTGAAAACAGGTCTGATGCAGGTCCTTCATTTGTAAAAAGTGAAAGAAGTTATGATGTAGGTCCTTCATGTTCAAAGAGTGAAAGAAACACTACAATATTCAGAATATCAAATCAAGGAAGACATCAAGAAGTTAATCCTACACCTCAAATCAAGTTTAGAAGAGAGACACCTTCAAGGATGATTCAAAAGGGCAGGTATGAAAGTGTTTTTAATGGTCATTTATTTTCTTGTAATGAATATGGTCATAAAGCCTTGGATTGTAAGCATCATGAAATAAAACAAGTTGGTAGGTTCAACAACATTGTGAGATGTTGGAAAAGCAATCTTGTTGGACATATTGTTACACATTGTCACACTATGAGATGTTATAGTTGTGGTGGATTTGGCCACAAATCCCAGGACTATTGGAACTCAAGAAGACAGTCAATGTGAAACGCTTCATACAATATGACAAGAAGAGTAAATGAAACATGGAAGAAAAATGAAGTTGCAATAATAGAAGATCAAAGAACAAATGCCAAGAAACTAGGACACTCACAAATGTGGATAGCAAAGACTGAACAGGTGAACATGAGTGGAGTTAATTCTTGCACAAAGAATTGTCGTTATGCGGAAAGAAGAGTATAAAAATCTCTCATATGAATTTAAAACATTGTACATTAGAGAAGCATCATGGATAGATATGGATACATATGGTCATAGATCGATGAGAAGCAATGGACAGGTCCAAGGATCGTTTGCGCAGTGTTCTAGTAGAGAAGCAGTATCTACAACAAAGATAGTATGTTGTATATAGTGATGTACATGCCATATTGTAGAGATGATGCGGGGAGAGACCTTGTTAGGAAGAGCTACCCTTTTAGAAACAAAGGGGGAGAGCAGTCAAAGGCAGAGAGAAAATATTGATAAGGGGAGTCATTTAGTTGAGGTAGGCAGAGCATGATTGTAGGGGGAGTTCCCTGAGTTCATATTTTGGTCAAAAGCATACATACAGATAGAGATTAATCATAAGGGGAGAAACCCTTTTCCATTGATGTCAAAGGGGGAGAGTAACTTCAGAGGAGAGAAGCATCATCATAGGGCGGAGTTTTTGTATGAAGTTGGTGTGTTTCCATCAATGACAAAGGGGGATATTGTTGGACATATTGTCATTGATGTCAATAGTCAAAGTCATTGTGATGTGATGATGAGTTGTTATGATGAAATGCCATTGATGACAAACAGGGTGCAGAAGAACATTAATAAAATCTCAGAATAAATAGTGATGAACATATCAGAAGGAAGAACATTAATCAAAACTCAGAAGAGATAATGTATAGGAGCCATTGATCTAACAAAAGAATAGATCGTGACCGTCGAAGGATGAATTCAATAGAAATCCACAACAACCTTCAGATCTAGTAGTTGTAGAGAAGGACCGTCAGATCAACACCCGATTAAGTCATGATCGTCGGATCAGCACAAGTAAGATCTACGGTGGAGAGAAGTTGCAGAGATAGGAGGCAGAACTAACATTCATGCATGTTTAACCTCTGCAATCCTCCTAGACCTTCGATCTATAGATTCGGCAAGATCAACAGTTGGCATTAGTTCCACTACCAACGAGAAGTTTCCATTGCGAAACTCGACAATGGTTTTAAACGTCGTGCTAGTTGGAACTTTGCAATCATCCTCAATCGTTGATCTACTCCAAGAGAATTCTCGACTGTTAGATCAAACGCAGTGGAAGGATAGCGTGAGGTGTACTAAAAAACTGACATCAAGCAGTCACCATAGCTATATGACTTATTCAATAGGTAACCACTCTAGAGGGATTGAACTACCTCAGATTTCTATTAACCCGGAATCCCAGAGAGCCAAAGCTCCGAAGTAAGATCTGATCATTCATCGAGAAGTAAGATTCATGGTTGAGATCCTAAAAAGTGCATAATGAGAAAATTGTTAACAAAAATACTTGTTGAGGTTGTGCAAACTGTCCACTCAACTAAATATCAAAAATCGACCGTCTTATCTACTTCAGCGAAATGCACTCTAAAGGGATTGAACCTCTCAAATTTCGAGTAGCCCGAAGCCCCAAAGTCATGAATGGTCGAAATGAATCTGGACCATTGATCTAAGAATTGATCACAGTCATTGGATCAAGGGTTCATATGAACCTACGACTGTCAACACATCAGGAGATCCACGTCAACAAGACCACGTCAGCAAGGACACGTGGCACAATCAGATGGTGATAAGTGTCTAGGTTCAGATGGCACTTTAGGTTACGTAAGTCACGAATCTAAGTGACACGTGGTGGCCATTCAGCCAATGCCACATCAGCAGTGACATTAGCAAGTTATGTCACTCTAGGACTATGTCCTTCGGAGGAAACCAACACTTACCACTAGCAAATGCCTGAAGCACGAAGTCAAGAACTAATGTCGATCGTTGATCTAAGATCCTTTGGATTCTCACATGACCGTTGGATCAAAATGTAGTGGAAAGATAAGTAAGCACTCCCATGTTTACCACTTCGACACTAACCAACTCTAGAGGAAATTGAAGCAACAGATGCCTGGACCTCCGAAGCCCGGGAGTCTCGAAGTCCTGAAGTAAATAATGGTCATCCATCTCAACCTTGGATTAATTCATAGTTGTTGGATTAAGTAGGAAAAGGATAAGTAAGGATTGGATCTAGACCATTGATTTGGTTCCAGTAATCATGCCAACCATCATATCAACCCTTGTGAGAGGTAACCACTTCGAGGAGTTGAAACTCTGAAAGATTGGATAAGAGAGAAAATGCCTAAAGGTTCAATTCTAGAGGACTAGGTTCCATCCCTTGGTCATGGGTTATGAACACATAATCCATGAGGCACTAGGAACATTGCTTAAATTAATAAGCACATGGTTTTATGTAGATGGTCACATGTAAATGGTTTGAAGGAAGCGCCTCTACAGAATTCGATTTCTGCAGCATTCACAGAGACAAAGGAAATCGATCCATACATGTGATCGATTTATGAAAAATAGGTCAGATGTTTGTTAAAATAATATGAAGGTTAGAACTCATCACGCCCTTTTCGATGATAGGTAGTATGCCAGGTTCAAATTTGAAGACCCGGAATGATAGTCAATGGTGGTCCCAAAGTTGTAGTAAGTGGACAAGTTACTTGTAACTTGTGGCACAAGTTGGCCCTAAAACTAAACTAGAGTTGAGCATGAAAGAGTATAAATACAACTATGTTTGGTTCATTTGAAAAAAAGTGTTTGAGTGGGTGAATAAGTGGATCTGTACTTGAGGTCGGTGATTTCCGGTATGGTGATCCTTTGGCACAGCAAGGTGAAAATTTCAGAAAGAAGATGAAGTGAAGAAGGGATAAATTCAAGGGAAAGATGAAGTCTGATGAGCATTTGTTGTAAACCTTTGATCATAAGTTGGAGAAGATACAATAACTCGATGATATGTATTTGGGTTGGTTGTACTACTAGATCAATTCTAGTTGGATAGATTTCATTCTATCGACAAGCTTAGTCTTTCTTGAGAGTTGGTGCTCTCCTTGGAGTTGGTGCTCCTTACTTCAATTGGTGCTGACAAAAAAAAAGTTGGTGCTGGGAGAACCCCTGTGATTGTAGTCACATATATAAGATAATACAAAATCTTATATAGACATATGGTATATCTTGTTTTCATTGTGCTTATAAATTTATTTCTCTTAATTATTGATAGATGTCATTGGTGAATGGATACCTACAATATTACAATGCTGATGTGTAAAATTATGTTTTGAAATAATTGCTAACTTGAATAATAAAAAAATTGTAAAAGTCCACATACTAATTCACCCCTCACTCTCTGTGTCAAGTGTACATTCCAACAAACATATCAACAAAACCATCACCAATGAAGATCACATATGGATTGGTAAAGCATTTCAAAATGTGAAAGCATGTTATGTACATTAGCCCCATATATATATAGTCAATGAACATCTAATATGTAATTGATGTTTATTTATGGTTATAACTTAATATTACCATATCTACTGATTAAGAGTAAAAAAAAAACCTAATCTCCTAATCTCTTTTAGTGGATACTAAATTTATTGTATCTAATCATGATGATTAATAGTTTGTAGAGAAAACAACATCCCTTATAAATATGTATTGAATGCAAGTGGAAAGCATATTTTAGATTATTCTCATGTTATACTCTTTTCATTTATATATAGGGATGACCATTCTCTGTAAGATGTAACCATACCTTAGAGTTCTCTAGTGTACATATTTGGATGTACATTGACACCTTTTCTATATTCCATTCATGGTACTTATACTCTTATTATTTTTTACACCTATACATTTTTGTTTTTACGATCGCCATGCCCATCATATCAACCATCCCCTCTAGTTGCTCATTTTGTTATGTTTTGGCCACTTTCCTATGGTGATGTTCCTCATAATAATATGTATTAAGCATTCATGTGTATTTTTCCCAAAGTAATAATTCATGTAACACATGAAACTCTAGACTCTCGAGATTTTAGTTCCTATTTAAAGATATTATCATTATATCTATCCACAACTGAATTTAGTTCAATGTTCAGTTATGTATTGGCAGTTGAAGAAATCAATTTTGTATTCTTACAATACACATTGTGCAGTACGTTCACACACATATGCTTCACAAAGGGAGAAGTTTTAAGAGGGTTGTTGTGTATTGGCAGTTGAAGAAATCAATTTTGTATTCTTACAATACACATTGGGCAGTACGTTCACACACATATGCTTCACAAAGGGAGAAGTTTTAAGAGGGTTGAAGCAATTAAACACATTGGTGAAGTTGGAAAGTGATAGTTTTACCATGACATTTCCCTCCAAAGAGACCAATTTGTGAGTTTCGATGTCACGATGCTTTAATGTGACACATAATTAACTCTCTACAAAGGAATACTTCAAGGAGCTCGCCAACATGTATCCAATCAGAACTCCAAAACCTTTGGACCTAAAGGTTCCAAGGATGCTAACTAAAATGATAATCAAAGGAATCATATCCCTATGAAGGTAATGCATGTATCATTAACGTTCAAATCTACTCATTTATATGCCTTTTGGGGCCATGGAAATGGGAAGAGGCACTAAGCAATGAAGACAACAATAAGCTCTGGAAGATGAGAAACCTCTTAGCAAAAAGGACTATAAGAACTTTATGAGTAAGACAAACACTGGAAGATGTTAATTTTCTATGTTACAATTTATATTATGTGAGTTTTCATCTTGTGATTTTCATCATATTGATAGAGATTTGTTGTTGGTACTTTTGGAGTACTGGATTGATTTGGGGGATACATCTTCATCAAGCCTCTTCTCTTCATAAAATTATATCATTGGATAAATATATTTGGTTAGAGGAGTCTCGATATCCTTGGTTGGATGGATATGTGGTTTGTGATGTAGATTTTCTTGGCACCCGATTCTCTCCTCATGATTATTTCATATCTTTGATTGATAGAGCTTTAAGATTAGACGTTTATGGTTTTAATGTTTTTCGAGATACTCTTTAATGCTACAATATATCATTAGCCTAGCTTAACACACATACATATGACTTTAGTTTGTAGAAAATTTTACTAGAATATACCACTTCTAATAATCATGGTACAAAACCTTATGTAATATTATACCGCTTCTAATAGTCTAGTCATGGTACAAAACCTTATGTAATATACTCCCCATTGATACTAATAGTCTAGTCATGGTACAAAACCTTATGTAATATACTCCTCATTGATACATATGAGGAGGCAAGTATATTATTATTTTAATGGAGCCACCCCTTGGCACCTTAAACCATATCTCCATCGCACATATATGAAAAGATGAATTAAATATTATTTATTATGTTTCATTCATGTGCTTGGAGAATGGCACATATGTGGAGGCAATTAAATGATATTTTAATACATTAGGTAGGCCATATCCTTCACCCACACATCAATTCGACCTAAGGCAATAGTGTGTGGGATAATGGAAAGGGACATGATATGAAATTCATGGTACATGTGTGAAGGTAAGCCAGGAAGGTAGATATTTGGAGTAGGAAAATCTTTGATGTGATTGGGATGGCTCAGGAGTGCATCCATAGTATTAAAGAAAAAAAACAAAAACAACAGGTTTTAATTTTCAAAATTGATCTAAGGAAAGCATACGATTGTATAAGTTGGGATTTTCTCAGGGTGGTCCTACTCCAATGTGGCTTTGGGTTATCCACGACAAACTGGATTATGGGATGCATTTCGTCGGTTACTTTCGTGATTCTCGTCAATGGTGAGCCTTCGGATTTTTTAGCAGCAGTAGGAGGCTCAGATAGGGCTTTATGTTGTCGTCGCTACTCTTCATTCTTATTATGGAGGGCATGAGTTTGGATTTAAAGCGCAGCCAAGAGAATGGACTATTGTCTGGTATTAAAGTTTCTCGTTTACTCAAAATCCTCCATCTATTGTTCGTAGATGACATTCTCCTCATGACCTCTGGTGCTTTTCCATAATGGATTGAAATCAGTAAGATTTTTTGTAACGCTTCTGGTCTCCGGATCAATCCTCACAAAATTACCTTTCTTCATCATGGAGTTAACCCTTCGGTGTTGGATTCTCTGAAATCTATTTTTCCTTATAATCTTCGAGACCTCTCTGAGGGGTTTCATTAACTCGGTTTCTTTTTAAAAATAAATAGACACAAAGCGGATGACTAGCTTTGGCTAGTTGAAAAATATGAAAAGAGGATCACTCATTGGTGCTCAAGGTGGTTGTCATTAGGGGGGTGCCTGGTCTTGATCAAAGTTTTTCTTGAGAGTCAACCTATCCACTGGTTGACTCTGGCAAGCCTGCCTTCTTCGATCCAAATTAAACTTCCCCAACTCACCTTCATCTTTATGTGGTTGGGATGCCGGAAGAAGAAGTGCATACACCTTTGCAATTGGCAGTTGATTGCTAGTCCAAAGCATCTTGGGGGCTGGGGACTGCGAAATTTGACCAATTTTAGCAGAGCTTTGGCAGCTCACAGTCTTTGGAGGGCTCTCATGAAGGATGGCTTATGGAACCGAGTGTTAAAGGAAAAATACTTCCCATTTGTTTATGTTCATCATTGGTTGTGCATTGTGGACATTTAAAAGGAAAGAGGTTCTCGGATCTGGACATACCTTCTTAAATCTATTCATCCT
>ML806150.1:14402-34224 GCA_009831015.1 Picea engelmannii
TCATGTCATTATTATTATTTTTATTATTAGGTTAATCCCCATTGAGGATTAACCAAGTCGGTAATTGTATAAGGACCAAATCCCCTTTTGCGGATTGGTCATCGGAAAATTATAATGTAAAGAATAAGAAGTCGGCCCCAACAATTATAATGAAAGGGCCAAATTTAATTAAAGGTGGATTTACCCACCCAGTGAGAGAGGTCGACCCTGCCAAGATGGTGACTCTTCACACGTGCCAGATTAGTATAAATAAGAGGCTAGCGCCTCACTTCCAACACACTTCACTTTCTCATGTTCTTATGAGGAAAGTTTATATTTCAAGTTGGTGAAAGAAGAAGGGTGGCGCATCTCTTGGAGGAGGATTTTCTGTATTGGTTGCGTTATCTCTTGAACTCTTGATAAGCTATTTATGATAAGGAAGTTTTTGCTGGGTTTTCTTCCCCTAGAGGGTTTCCCAGGATAAATGCTATGTCTATTGTGGATGTGTATTTCTTAGTGATCTTGTTCATATTATGCTCTTATCTTATGAAATGCAAAGAACTATAATATCAGCATAAAACATTAACAGATGATAGTACTTGGCTAAAGTACACCATTGGTATTACTTGTTTAGAATATACTTTGGTACATGATATATGAGATGATATAGTTGAGACACTTGATTGATTGAGATACATGGTTGTGGTACTTGGTTCATGGTGGAGGCATATCATGAATGATATAACACTTGGTTGAGAGACATGGTTGGAATGTTGGTAGAGGCATATGGTTGATACACTCCATCTTATGGCATATTATATGGTGTTGATGTACATGATTGATGTACATGGGTGTTGTGCATGCTTGGCACACAATATGGAAGAGGTTGTACTTGGTTGATGTTTTGTTCATGATTCTATATTTCATTGTTGACATATATTTTTCTTCATGATGTATGATATGGCACAGGCTTGATGCATGGACAGGTCCAAGGATCGTCATAGAAAGAGAAATTGATCTATGTTTCAGTTGAGCAGTAGCAATGGAAGCATATTGCAGTGGTAGCATATTGTTCATATTGCAGATAAGATAGGGGGAGAAATATCCATAAGGGGATTCATTCTTCTTTCCATGATTCCAGGAGGAGAGTTTTATCATATGCAAATATAAATACTTGTAAAATGAGCCCTATACTTGGAGAAAGCGCACAGAGGCATAGTTCCAAAGGGAGCAATGGTCACAGGGGAAGCATGAGCGATATATATTCAACATTACATCAAATTGATATCCCTTGTTCAAAAGGGGAGAGATTATTCAGAGAAATATCAAAGGAATTTAGACAGGGGGAGCATCCCTAAGGGGAGTTCGGGTAGGGGGAGAATCCCCAAGGAGAAAAATAATTGTTTCCATTGATGTCAAAAGGGGGAGAGATAGTCATATTGATGTGATTGAGATGTTTATTGATGTAGAGAAATTAATTTTCTACATGTTGCCATCAATTATTGGTGTTGACATCAATGTTGGTATTTCCATCAATGCCAAAGGGGGAGATTTATGGATCAAGTTGTCATTGATGCCAAAGGATTGATTGATTTATGTCAAAGGAACAATGTCTTGTATGCAAAAGGACTGATGTCAAAGGAACAATTTCATGTCATAGCATACTGATGTAATATGTATTTTCCTTCATGTGAATGGATTGGTGTCAAGTGGAATCACAATTCATATGATATGATGCATAGATGAAAATGGATCGATGTGGTTTCATTAATATATGATGCACAGTTGGATTGATATAAAGATGACTCATTATTGCCTTGATAAGGAGTACAAATGGATGAACTCCAAAGTGGTCCCCTTATGGTGAAATCCCTCATGGGAAGACACTTTGCAGTTAAGTGTCTTGTCATGGTTGATAGGAAGTACAAATGGATGAACTCCAAAGTGGTCCCCTTATGGTAAAATCCCTCACGAGAAGACTTTTTGTGGTTGAGTTATCCTAGAATTATGGTTAGGGAACCCATGCTTAATTATGGAATAATGAGATGAAGATTAGTGAATTTTTTAGAGAAACTATCCTATATGGCTAGTGCTTGTCATGCCATTTCCGGTGATATGTGGAACATCACATAACTCCTCACTGTTTGAGATTTATGGCCTTACGAAGTTGGAGGACCCTCATATGTTGAGTTGAAGCCCCAAAAGATCAAAGAAGTCAAAGTGCTTGAAAATAAGAAATTATTTAATAATAATAAAGTGAATTGACAAAGTCAAATAGGATTATTTAAATAATGAAGTGAAGTGACAAAGTCAAAGAGGATTATTTAAATAATAAAATGAAGTGACAAAGTCAAGGATGATTATTTAAATAATAAAGTAAATGGATAACTTTCTAATTATGGAAAGTGGTTATAAGAAGGTTAACCCTAAAATGAGGAAAATGGGTTAAGTGGTCAAGTGGCTATTGGATACATGGACAAGTGGAAAATTGGAAAAAATTGGACATAAGTGACTATGTGGAGAAAGTGGCCTAAAATATGCTTCTAATGAAGCTACTTGGAGAGTATAAATAAGAGGCAAGGGGTCTCTTGTAAAATCATCTCTTGAGCATATCTTGAAGTTCTATTATGAGAGAGATATTGAATGGAGGATCTCATGGATGCATCAAAGTTTTTGCAAGTCTGATATCTTGACGACGAAAGTTTCAGAAGTTCAGAAACCCTAGTTTCTGAGGCATACACAGGCTGACAGTGTATTAGAGTGCATACATACTGAGGCGTACCTGGGTTGACAATGCATTAGGGTGCGTACGTAAGTGGGATAGCAGTGTATTAGGGTGCGTACATGTTGGTAAATCCATGGAAACTTGAAAAGATGAATATGTAGGGGTTCTAGATTCTAAGATCAAGCTCCTAGGAAGGTCTACAATGCTCAGATACATCAGATATATCCATTGGTTCAAAATTTATGTCTTATTTCTATGAATAGTTTGATTTTGATGTATGCATGAGAAATGGTTATGGATATTTTATAATTCTCCCTAGAGAGACTAGTGGTTGCATGGGATCTTATGTATAATTCAAATCTACAAAAATATAGTGTGGGTATATTTATCATTGATACTTCTTGTTGAGGTACATCTTGTATTTATTGGCATATGGCTAAGGGTTTTTTTGGTACATGGTTGAGGAGCATAAGTAAGTTGTGGGAGAGCATAGTTATGTTGTGACTAGTTATGGTACATATTGGACAGTGAAAGACATAAGTGAATGTGACTGAAGGCTGCAGATGATCTGAGTTTTTCATGGAGAGAAAACCCTAACTGATCAGAAGGAATACACAGGTTGTAGTACAGACAGGCTGCGTACATATTTGAGCTATACTATTGGTAGGGTGCGTACATACATGTGTTGCACTATTGACAGATCACATACCTGTTGATAGATTGGTATATATTGAGGATTGATTCCTCTTCTTAGTTGGTGTTGAGTTGTGTAAGATGAGTCTTGCATTGTAGAGCTGGTGCTCTTGTGGAGTTGTAACTCTATTCAGTTGTTGTTGATAACCCAAGGATGTTGGAGTTACTTCACACACACCTAGGATTTCTTTTTTCTAAGGTTATTTCTTGTTTATTAGTCATAATTATTCATTATCTAGTCTCCTATATTTTAAGGGAGAATATTCCACCTGGAGAATATTCTCTTTCAGTTGACACTTCAGTTTGACTAGTTGAGTTGAGTTTAGATGTTGCATTGGGATCATCACCATGCAACATTGGGATCATCACCATGCTAATTTGACCTTGCCTTGGTATCATCAGTAGAGTGGCACATTAGCCTTGATTCCCTGAGTTAAATCCTCACTACTCTTTGTTCAGTCAGTTAACTAAAGACCTGTTGACTAGTTAACTCTACTAGGTGGCAATTCACTCCCTTAATTGCCTCAGAGACTATAATAGGTGGCGGTTCACTCTCGTAACTGCCTCAGAGACTAGAATAGGTGGAAGTTCACTCCTGTAAATATTTTTGTGTGTCCAGATCACTCTATACCACCACTATGGCACGTTGGTTCACCTCAATTCGAACTCATTGAGTTATACAGAGTATATCATGTGTAAATTATTCATTATTGACAATGGTTAATGAGAATTCTTCCATTCTTTCTCTCCTTCTTTTCTTTCTCTTATTCTCTCTACAAATGTGTGTATCATTGTTTAGCTAGATATATTCTATGCAGGTTAAAAACATTTACATGGTATCAAAGTCAATGGACTACTAAGAAAAATCTACACCAAAACGTTTTGCAGGTATAAAAGATTGAAGACAACGAAAAGATGGAATTCCAAAAAAAAATCATTCTTACACCTTACAACTATTTTGCATGGAAGGAGAAAATATCCATACATCTCTAGTCCAGAGAGTTGTATAGGTTAACCATGAATATAGATCCAGAGTCGACATCAACCATAGAAAAATCCAAGTACTTAAATCGCATGGATGAGGCACTCAGAACAATTTGCAGTCTTATTTCTCCCGATCTCCTTTTTCATATATCTTCCTGTAAGACTCCCAATGAAGTCAGGACCATCTTGGAAGGGATATTTGGAAAACAGGATGAGATGAGGGGACACATGTTGGAGGTGGAGTTGCTCACATTGGATCCAAAAAGCTTCGAGAATATCCAGGATTTCTTTACAAAATTCAAGGATTTACTTTTGCAACTCAAAGCTTGCAGGCTTGATAAATCAAAGGAGGAGAAACAAATGGTTCTCACCATTCTCTCCAAGCTTGGTCCTAAATTCTATGTATTCATATCTAGATTCCATAGTATCAGATTCACCTCTGGAGCCACCTGGAAGATGCCTTCTCTTGAGGACTTTATCGAATCCCTGACACAAGAGAAAACCAACATCATCAACATGGGCACAATCAAATCCCCAAGGGTGCATGCACTCACTATGCATGATGGAAACCAAAAATATCAGAAATATAAAGATAAAGATAATAGGAAATCTCATGCACATACAAAGAAGGAACAATACACAAAACCCTTCACCGATGCCTCCAGATACAAAGGAGAAAAGGGAAGAAAAGGAGAGAAATGCACATACTGTCACAAAGGATTCCATTAGGAATCTGCATGCATGCAAAAAAAAATAGATATGATGTCTCAAATACTTCAGAAAAAAAACATTGGAGATCACATCCCAGAGGGTGCAAAGAAGAAGACGCTAGAAGATGTGAATTCCAAGAAAGGAAATTCTAGCCATGCCTTGATTACCATCAAATCCTCTCTCGATGCTTGGATTGTAGATTCAGGAGAATCACATCACATGGCTACCTCAAAAGCAGTCTATTCTTCATTATATGCATGCAAAGGTCCTCCTATTCTGATGGTGGACAACTATTCTTTCGAAGTCACCAACAAAGGAAGGATTGACCTCACCAATGGAAGCTTTGAGAACGTGATGCATGTTCCAAAAAAAAATTTCAACCTTCTCTCTGTATATCAGATGAAAAATTCTGGCACTAGAAAGAAATTTGTATTCACACCAAATGTCATGGACATCTATGACATGAAAACCAACTCCAAGGTTGCTACCGGTGAGGTAAATCATCAATCTAGATTGTATACATTTTCTAAATTCATTGAACATGATTCTTATTTACTTCTTACTCATGTTGATGAACGTAGTAGGATATGGCACGAAAGGTTTGGACATTTGAATTTCAGATACATGCAACAACTTAGCAAGCATAGATTAGTTGATGGTCTACCAGACATCCATTTCTCCAAGGGAGTATGTGAGGGATGTGTTCTTGGGAAACAACCTCAAGAGAAATTTGACAAAGGAAAGTCTCAGCGAGCTTCCGCACCTTTAGATCTGATCCACAGTGACCTTATGGGTCCTTTTATGCATCCATCCATCATCAAAGTGAGGTTTGTTCTCATTTTTTTTATGATTTCTCATGTTTTACTTGGATCTACTTTCTCACGAAAAATACAAGGTCTTTCAACACCTCAAAGATTTCAAAGCCTTGGTTGAGACACAGTCAGGAAAGAAGATCAAAGTTATATGAACTAATAATGGGGGAGAGTATGTGAATCATGAGATCCATAATATTTCCCATGAGGCAGGGATTCAGTTGCAGCATACAGTTCCCTATACTCCACAACAAAATGGATTTGTTGAGCAGAAAAACCAATCTCTAAAGGAGATGGAATCTTGCATGTTTCATGCAAAGTCACTACCACAGAGACTAGTCACTATGGACCGAAGCACTTAAATTTGCAACATATATCCAAAACAAATCTCCCCATAGATCTATCAAGGATAAGACCCCCTATGAGCCTTGGAGCAACCTCAAACTGGAAGTGACCCATCTTTTCATTTTTGGTTCTCGTGCATGGGCCTGGATTCCCTCTAAAAGGAGGAAGGCACTTGATCCATAAAGAACTGAGTGCATTTTTGTTGGATACCCTGACAATGTGAAGGGATATATTCTTATTGATCTTTCCTCAGACTGGCTCATCATTGAGCATAGTGTCCAATTCGAGGAAAGTGTCTCGCATTTACCTCAACAGTCGCATGAAGACACCTTCATTCTTCCACCTGTCTGAGATGATGAGCATGCACATGTTGACTCTTCTTCAGATGAGAATTATAATTTAGAGGACTCAGATGATTCTAATTCAGATTTAGATTTAGTACAGTCAGATGCAGATTTAGAGCATCCAGATGCAGTTGCAAAGCCAGAGAAGAGGCCCAAGTGGGCATAGACTACTCTTCAGGCTGCAGGGGATCTCATCGGTGATCCAAATGATACTAGGAGGACTCGATCTGATTTCAAGGAGCCTCCTGTTGCACTCACTACCACTGAACCATTTCCTTTGAGGCATCTTTTCTTGGTTCAATCTTCAGATCCACAGTCTTATGGTGAGGCTGCTAGAAATCCCTTTTAGAAATCCACCATGTAGGAGAAGTACAACTCCCTCCTAGAGAACCAGGCTTGGGATTTGGTTCCCCTTCCTTCTGGGAGGAAACTTGTCAAATGCATATGGTTCTACAGGACTAAGAGTGCAACAGATGGATAAATCAAAAGATACAAATCCATGCTTGTCTCCAAAGGCTTTCAGCAGGTTCATGGTATTGACTATGATAAGAACATCGCTCCAATAGAGAAGATGGATTACATATGATTGGCACTTGCCATTGTGGCAGCCAAGGGATGGGAAGTCCATCAGATGGACGTGAATAATGAATTTCTTCACATTGATCTTCTACACTACACTTCTTCCTTGGACTTGAGATCAGTCAGGATGCATCAGGAATCAAGTTGTCTCAAGCCAAGTATGCAGGAGATCTCCTTGAAAGATTTCACATGACAGATTGCAATTCTTCTCCGAATCCTTTCCTATAAGGAGTCAAACTTGAAGATGGTGGGGAGACTCCACTGGTAGAAATCACACTGTACAACAACTAGTGGGGAGATTGTTGTATCTCACACACTCCATACCAGACCTCTCATATGCAGTTGGCGCAGTTTCCAGGTTCATGCAGGAGCCGCATGAGCTACATTGGAAAGCTACAAAGCATATCCTTCGATACATACAAGGCACCATCACCTTTGGGATTCATTATGTAGTAGAATCTACATTAGATCTCATTAGGTTTACTAATTATGACTGGGTTGGCGATAGCATTGATCAGAATTCCACATACGGTTACTCACTTAGTCTTGGTTTTGGGCCTATCTGTTGGTCGAGAAAGAAACAAGTTTTCATTTCGTTATCTTCATCTGAGGCAGAGTACAGAGGGCTAGTTAACATAACCATTCAGGCTATGTGGCTAAAACATTTTCTCACCGAGTAGGGAATTCAGTTTCATCGGTCGACCATCATCTGGTGTGACAACCAGAGCACTCTAAAGTTTGGAAAAGATCCAGTTTAGAGGCAGTGGACGAATCACATAGTGATCCACATGCACTACATTTGAGACTTAGTACATGAGGGGATCATTGACTTACAGTCTTGTCCTTCAGCAGAACATACGACATACATTTTCACCAAGACCTTCACTGAGAAGAAATTCCATTCTCTACGAGTTCATCTTGGACTGAAGGACACAGTTGCCTAGCAACTATAGTTCTTCTTTTTACATACATTGTACCTTGAGGGGGGGATTTTCCCATGATGTTTTCCCTCTTTCCTCACTTTATTTTCAGTGTAGATTTTGTACTTGGGTACCTAACATGGCCTCGTTGTCGGGACCCAATCTTTATTTTCACCATAGTGATGTTCAGGGGGGGTGTTGGAGTTACTTCACACACACCTAGGATTTATTTTCCCTAAGGTTATTACTTGTTCATTAGTCATAATTAGTCATTATCTAGTCTCCTATATTTTAGGGGAGAATATTCCACCTAGAGAATATTCTCTTTCAGTTGACACTTCAGTTTGACTAGTTGAGTTGAGTTTAGATGTTGCATTGGGATCATCACCATGCAAAATTGGTATCATCACCATGATAATTCGACCTTTCCTTGGTATCATCACCAAAGTGGCACATTATCCTTTATTCCCTGAGTTAACTCCTCACTACTCTCTGTTCAATCAGTTAATTGAAGACTAGTTGACTAGTTAACTCAACTAGGTGGCAGTTCACTCCCATAACTGCCTAAGAGACTAGAATAGGTGGCAGTTCACTCCTGTAACTACTAGTGTGTTTCCATATAACTCTAGACCACCACTATGGTGCATTGGTTCACCTCAATTCGAACTCATTGAGTTATACATAGTATATCATGTGTAAATTATTCATTATGCACAACGGTTAATGAGAATTCTTCCATTCTTTCTCTCCTTCTTCTTCTTTCTCTTATTCTCTCTGCAAATGTGTGTATCATTGTTTATCTAGATCTATTATGTGTAGGTTCAACACATTTACAAAGGATTGTAGTCCTTAATAAAAAGAAAATTGTACATGCATCTTGTGTTCTTTGTGTTCCTTGTGGTGATGACTTATTGATGATATATGTTGATGTATGTTCACATTTAATTGGTTATAAATGATAGCATAAAGTAATGAGTAAATGGTGATAAGATCCCTACACTGATTCACCCCCCCCCCCTCTTAGTGTGGTCAGCGTGTCCAAAAAATAGGTCATTGAGTTGGTAGTTGCACACATTGAAAGGGGGAGAAAATTGTAGTTGCACACATTGCAAGGGGGAGAAACTTATAGTTGTTCACATTGCAAGAGGGAGTAGCTTGTAGTTGTGCACATTGAGGGGGGGAGAAGATTTTAGTTGCACATATTGAAAGGAATTATCTTAGCATGAAGGCTATTGTTTTGGTAGTCACCTTTCAGAACAAAGAAGAAGTTTCGTTGTGCATATGTTTTCATTTATGTAAAAAATGTAATGTACATGGTGCATAGTCGTTATGGTGCACAAGGAAGTATGGCGCACAGGAAAAGGTAGTGCATAAGTTTTCATCTATTTCAAGGATGTAATGTACATGGTGCATAGTTATTATGGAACACAAGACAGTATGGTGAAAAGGAAGAAGAAGTGTGTGAAAGGTAAATAGAAATGCAGAGGAAGACAAGAAGGTGCAGAGATGACCACAGGAATGTATGAAGTGAAATCAAAGAAAACATAGTTGAACAATCCTTGCAGGCATCGATGAACAATGACCCTTGGATCAAGACAAAGTTAGTGCAACATAATGTGTGAAAATTGTGTAGATGAAAATATGCAGAGCACCTTGAGCTAGTGCAGTGAATGGCACAATGGAGTGTGACGAGATGAAGTCCATGTAACACGCGAAAAAGTGAAATGTGACGTAATGAGTGGAAGTTTGGAAGTCAAGAGAGAGAGTTCGCAGGGGACCCTGAAAGTTTGATGGGACAATTGGGTGAGTGTTCTATAGGGAAAGTGAGACAAGAAGAAGATTTGTGACTTGAGTCTTGCACTCCCATTTTATTTTCACGTTGAGTAAACCAGAATGTAAATTGTTGTGTCAATTTTGAGGAAATTAGCTAGAGCTTATTTGTTGGAATATTTGGTCTGTTTGATTTAGTCAAAGAATGCCCAACCATAACTAACAATAAATGTTCTTAATTTAAATAGAAGGTTGTCCACATATAACTACCTAGACTTTGATCTGGTCAAGATTTGTCCACAATATAATTGGCATGCATCTACATACTTTATTTAGACAGAAGTGTAAATAACGAGACTTTGATATGGTCAAAGTATGTCCAAAATGTAATTGTTATGTGTCCACATATAGGAAGGAGAAATCAATAAAAAACATCACAAATAGGGATGCACTTTGTTTTATTTAGTGCACTGACTAGAAGAGGGAAAAAGGTCATGTAATTGTTCAAAAGAATTGAACTGGAGATTTATTAGTTGTTTTTAATTGTAGAGAAAAGTATTGAAAAGATCCAGTTCTATAAGATTTTTTTTTTAAATAAATTAAGGGTGGCACGTTGGTGCGGGGGTGAGTTGAAGATGACTGAGGATTGGTGTACTCATTTGCAATAGGTTGGTTCCTGAGAGGATTGATGCCATCATTATCTATGATATGTTGGTGCTTGAGAGGATTGGTGTCCTCATTTGTGATAGGTTGGTTCCTGAGAGGATTAGTTTCCTCATTATTTACGAAGGGTGGGTTCCTTTCAAGCTCAAAAATTATAAATTTTAAGTTGGTGCTTGCATAAGAACATAAAGAAAGATGTTCAATCATTTTCTCCCACATTGGGTTTCCACGTAAAAAATTTGGTGTACAGTGTTTTCTGTGTTGTTTTGATTTATGCATGCATTGGTGATTAAATACACACTTATAAATAACTTTAAATCATTATACGGAAATAAATTATTGAAAATTGATACAATACCGATTCATCCCTCCTCTCAGTATTGTTTTGAGTTTTCAACACGTTATACACGAGTAATGCCATTTTAGGAAAAAACATATCAATTATAGTTTCTAAAGTAACACAAATATCACCATTGCATGTTTTCGTATAATGGTCCATACCTCCCCGCTACTCTGATTCATTCATAGATTCATGTAGGTCTCCTAAATTTCTGATAGCATTAAATTCATTTTCAGAAACAGTTTCGAAACTGATTTACACACCATCAACTGCAGTTTGTTCAATTAATTCCTCAATGGGTTTCTTTGTTGTTGATCTCCTAATGTAGGTTTTAAGAGTGATTGTTTGGTCACTGGGTCAACATAAATCAATATTTTTTTGCAGTGTGCCTGGAAAAATAAACTTAATCTTCTTTTTTTACTTTCTTCAAGAGAATGATGTAATTTTTTAGTCAATATATGAGGGACATATGCTACCCTATCTTCAACCCAATAAATGAATAGCCTCATGCAATCACTGGAAATATCATTCTTGAGATGATTCATAATTGTCCTAAGGACAATTTGAATCAAATACTTGTATAGTCCCTGGGGAACATCTAGCATTCTTAAACCATTCCCGGGAACACATACCTTTTTCCCACATATTTTACTAGCCATATCCATCTTTTCTACCTTGGGGTTTTTTTTGGAGCTAAATGTTCTCTCCCTCTGTGTGGAATTTTTGTTTCTCTTGCAAGCAATTCAACGTCTAGGTAAACACTCTAGCCAAATAGTTTCAATTCCATAGTTTTGTCATCATAATTAGATATGGCCATATCTATCTCATCATTTTCGAAATGAAGGGTCCAAACATAAAGATAAAAACTTCTTCTCTTCTAAGGATATTTAGCATACCTTTTGGAAAATCCGTTGTGTCTCTCCATGCTTTAGCACACTCCTAGAAATTTTTGTTGGAGTACTAAGATGGGGGGTGAATTGGTAATAGTGATTTTTAATCCTTTTTTAACCACAATATATATAAGTGTTGTTAAATTTATGATGAATTTACCAATATCATTCAATAAGTGTAGAATAAATAAACCATGAACAATGAGTAATCATACACATGAATACATAGTACACCAATATTTTTATGTGGAAACCCAATGTGGGAGAAAAACACACACAAAAAAAATATTATGTCTTTATTAAGTACATTCATTGGAGGCAACAACTTCCTTTGTTCTCCAGATCTAACTAGAAGGAGGCTCCAACCCCCTAAATTCTCAGGCTACAATCTCAGGGAAAATTCAACTCCCCAATTCTCTGGATCCAACCAGAAGGAGGCTACAACCCCCTATCTTCTCTTACTACAATCGGAAGGTGCATAAAACCACCTATAATTTCCTTGTTCAACCAACTTGAATTATAAATTCCAAATGTAGACAACCTCTCATTGTCATTGAATTAATGTTGTCATTGTCACAACTATCATTGAAAACCTGTCATAACTTGTACCAATATTCTTCAAATATTTTCTATAGATCCATGATCTGTCTATCCTACAACACATGAATGTCTATGGTTCTCTTTAATGAAACTAGTGGATGTCCTTGGCTCTCTTCTATGAAACTCACAGACTGCTACAAAACTCTCCTAGTTTCACTGTCACTGTCTCAGTTTCTGTCAAACTGTTACTGTAAAATATGATACTGAGAACCTATCACTATAATTTATCAACTAAACATATCTGATGTCATAGAAACTCATATAAATGAATCAAGTATGTCTAGCAAAAACCATGTACTAGGATCACAAGTATGTCTCACTGATCATGTTTCATATAGGAAACCCTCACATCAACCATACATCAAACTATCGTTTTTATACAATCACGACCTATATTGATAGCAATATGTCTCAGCCATGAACCCTCAAACATGCTCCAAATAACACAATATATGTCTTAAAAATATTCCTAATGAAGTATCCCAACAACAAACAACCTATACAGTAGCAATGTCTCTCTGTAAAACTGTCTTATACAGAATATACCTTACAACTAATAGTCCCTCAAGGGAAGAAGAAATCTCACATGTGTTGGAGTTACTTCACACACACCTAGGATTTATTTTTCCTAAGGTTTTTATCTTTTTATTAGTCATAATTATTCATTATCCAGTCTCCTATATTTTAGGAGAGAATATTCCACCTGGAGAATATTCTCTTTCAGTTCACACTTCAGTTTGACTAGTTCAGTTGATTGTAGATGTTGCACTGGGATCATCACCATGAAACATTGGGATAATCACCATGATAATTCGACCTTGACTTGGTATCATCACCAAATTGTTTCATTAGCCTTGATTCCTTGAGTTAACTCCTCACTACTTTCTGTTCAGTCAGTTAACTGAAGACTAGTTGACTAGTTAACTCAACTAGGTGGCAGTTCACTCCTGTAACTACCTGAGAGACTAGAGTTCATTCCCATAACTACTGGTGTGTGTCCAGATCACTCTATACCACCACTATGGTGACTTGGTTCACCTCAAGTCGAACTCATTGAGTTATACAAAGTATATTATGTGTAAATTATTCATTATTCACAATGGTTAATGAGAATTCTTCCATTCTTTCTCTCCTTCTTCTTCCTTCTCCAATTCTCTCTGCAAATGTGTGTATTATTGTTTAGCTAGATCTATTCTGTTTAGGTTCAACACATTTACATGGTATCAGAGCCGACAGACTGCTAAGCAAAATCTACACCAAAATGTTTTGCAGGTACAAAAGATTGAAGCCAACAGAAAGATGGAATTCCAAAAAGAATTCATTCTTACACCTTACAACTATTTTGCATGGAAGGATAAAATAGCCATACATATATGATACAGAGGGTTGTATAGGTTAACCATGAATACATATACATAGATGACATCAGCCATAGAAAAACCCAAGTACTTAAATCGCATGGATGAGGCACTCAAAACAATTTGCAGTCTTATTTCTCCCGATCTCCTTTTTCATATATCTTCCTGCAAGACTCCCAATGAAGCCTAGACCATATTGGAAGGGATCTTTGGAAAATAGGATGAGATAAGGGGACACATGTTGGAGGTGGATCTTCTCACATTGGATCCAAAAAGCTTCGAGAATATCCAAGATTTCTTTACAAAATTCAAGGATTTACTATCGCAACTCAAAGCTTGCGGGGTTGATAAATCAAAGGAGGAGAAACAAATGATTATCACCATTCTCTCCAAGCTTGGACCTAAATTATCTGTATTCATATCCACATTCCATACTGTTAGATTCGCCTCTAGAGCCACCTGGAGGATGCCTTCTCTTGAGGACTTTATCGAATCCCTGACACAAGAGAAAACCAAGCTCATCAACATGGGTGAAATCAAAGGCCCAAGGGTGCATGCACTCACTATGCATGATGGTAGCCACAAATATCATAAATATAAATATAAATATAAGTGGAAATCTCATGCACATACGAAGAAGGAAGGGTACACAAAACCCTTAACCGATGCCTCCAGATCCAAAGGAGAAAAGGGAAGAAAAGGAGAGAAATCCACATATTGTCACAAAGGATTCCATTCGGAATCTGCATGCATGAAAAAAAAATAGATCTGATGTCTCAGATACTTCAGAAAAACAACCTTGGAGATCGCATCCCCGAGGGTGCAAAGAAGAATAAGCTAGAAGATCCAAATTCCAAGAAAGGTAATTCTAGCCATGCCTTGATTGCAATCAACTCCTCTCCCGATGCTTGGATCGTAGATTCAGGAGCATCACATCACATGGATGCCTCAGAAGCAATCTATTCTTCTTTGGATGCATGCAAAGGTCCTCCTATTCTGATGGGGGACAACTCTTCTATCAAAGTCACCGGAAAAGGAAGGATTGAAATCACCAACGAAAGCTTCGAGAACGTGCTGCATGTTCCCAAGCTTTCTATCAACCATCTCTCCATGTATCAGATGAGGAATTTCGGCACCGGAAAGAAAGTCGTATTCACAAAACATTCCGTGGACATATACAACATGCAAACCAACTCCAGGGTTGCTACCGGTGAGGTAAATCATCAGTCTAGATTGTATACATTTTCTGAATTCATTGAACCTGATTCTTCTTTACTGCTTGGTCATGCTAATGAAAGTAGTAGGATATGGCACGAAAGGTTTGGACATTTGAATTTTAGATACATGAAATAACTTAGAAATCACATATTAGTTGATGGTCTACCAGATATGCATTTCTCCAAGGGAGTATATGAGGGATGTGTTCTCGGAAAACACCCTCAAGAGAAATTCGTCAAAGGAAAGTCTCAGTGAGCTTCCGCACCTTTAGATCTGATCCACAATGATATCATGGGTCCTTTTCCACATCCATAGATCAACAAAGCGAGGTTTTTTCTCATTTTGGTTGATGATTTCTCATGTTTTACTTGGATCTACTTTCTCAAGAAAAAATCCGAGGTCTTTCAACACCTCAAAGATTTCAAATCTTTGGTTGAGACACAGTCCGAAAAGAAGATCAAAGTCCTCCGAATTGATAACGGGGGAGAGTATGTGAATTATGAGATTCATAATCTTTTCCATGAGGCAGGGATTCAGTTGCATCATATAGGTCCTTACACTTTGTAGCAAAATGGAGTTGTCGAGCGGAAAAACATATCTCTAAAGGAGATGGCATCTTGCATGTTGCATGCAAAGTGACTACCACGGAGACTATGAGATGAAGCACTTAACTGTGAAACATACATCCAAAATAGATCTCCTCATAGATTTGTCAAGGATAAGACCCCCTACAAGGCTTGGAGTGGCCTCAAACCGGAAGTGGCCCACTTTCACATTTTTGGTTCACGTGCATGGGCCTAGATTCCCTCTAAAAAGAGGAAGGCACTTGATCCACAGAGCATTGAGTGCATTTTTGTTGGATACCCCAATGGTTTGAAGGGATATCGACTTATTGATCTTTCCTCGGACAAACTCATCATTGAGTGTAGTGTCCAATTCGAGGAAAGTGTCTCGCATGTACTTCAACAGTCGCATGCAGACACCTTCACTCTTCCACCTATCTGAGATGATGAGTATGCACATGCTAACTCTTCTTCAGATGAGATTTATGATTCATAGGACTCAAATGATTCATATTCAAAGTTAGTACAGTCCAATGCAGAGTCAGAGCATCTAGATGCAGTCGCAGAGCCAGAGAAGAAGCCCAAGTGGGCACAGACTACTCTTCAGGATGCAGGGGATCTTGTTGGTGATCCAGCCGATACTAGGAGGACTAGATCTAATTTCGAGGAGCCTCCTATTACACTCACTACCTACTGAACCATTGCCTTCCAAGCATATTTTCTTGGTTCAGTCTTCAAATCCACATTCTTATGGCGAGGCTGCTAGAAATCCCTTTTGGGGATTTGCCATGCAGGAGGAGTACAACTCCCTCCTCGAGAACTAGACTTGGTATCTAGTTCCACTTCCTTCTAGGAGGAAACTTGTCAGATGAAGATGGGTCTACAGGACCAAGAGCGCCACAGATGGATAGATCAGTAGATCCAAATCCAGGCTTGTTGCAAAAGGATTTCAGCAAGTCCATGGTATTGACTATGATGAGACCTTCGCTCCAATAGCGAATATGTATTCCATTCGATTGGCCATTTCCATTGTAGCAACCAAGGGATGGGAAGTCCATCATATGGATGTGATGAATGCATTTCTTCACGATGGTCTCTCTGAGGAGATCTACATGGAGCAGCCCCAGGGATTTATGCAAGACTCATCTTTGGTCTTTCGACTGAAGAAGTCACTTTATGGCCTCAAGCAAGCTCCGAGGGCATGGTATGCCAAGATGGACTCCTACCTTTTGTCACAGAACTTTTTACATTGTAAATCAGACCCAAATGTATACATTCTCAGGACAGCTGATTCACTTCTACTTTTAGTTATGTATGTTGATGATTTGCTAATCACTGGTTGCTTGACTTCAGCGATTGTTGCAGTCAAGAGGATTCTTCATGACAGGTTTTTTATGATAGAAATGGGTCTGCTACACTTATTCCTTGGACTTGAGATCAGTCAGGATGCATCAGGCATCAAACTGTCTCAAGCCGAGTATGCATGAGATCTCCTTGAGAGATTTCACATGACAGACTGCAAGTATGCTCCGACTCCTTTCCTATCAGGAGTCAAACTTGAGGATGGCGGGGAGACTCCACTGGTTGAAAGCACATTGCACAACATCTAGTGGGGATCTTGTTATATCTAACACACTCCAGACTAGACCTCTCATATGCAGTTGGCACAGCTTCCAAGTTCATGCAAGAGCCACATGAGATACATTGGAAAGATACAAAGTGTATCCTTCGATACGTACAGGGCACCATCACCTTTGGGATTCATTATGAAGTAGACTCTACATTATATTTCATTGGGTTTATTGATTCCGACTGGGCTGGTGATAGAATTGATCACAAGTCCACATCTGGTTACTCATTTGGCCTTGGTTATGGGCCTATCTGTTGGTTGAGCAAGAAGCAAGCTCCCATTGCTCTATCTTCAGCCGAGGCAGAGTACAGAAGGGTAGTTAACATAACCATTCAAGCTATGTGGCTACAACATTTTCTCACTGAGTTGGGCATTCAGTTTCATCAATCGATCATCATCTAGTGTGAAAACCAGAGCACTTTGAAGTTCTGCAGAGATCTATTTCATAGGTAGTGGACGAATCACATCGAGATCCACATGCCCTACATCCGGGACTTAGTACATGAGGGGATCATTGACTTATAGTTCTGTCCTTCAACAGAATAGACGGTAGACATTTTCACTAAGACCTTCACTGAGCAGAAATTCCATTCTCTGCGAGGTTGTCTTGGAGTGAAGGACACAGTTTCCTAGCAACTGTAGTTCTTCTTTTTACATACATTGTACCTTGAGGGGGATTTTTTCCCAAGAGGTTTTCCCTCTTTCCTCACTTTATTTTGAGTGTATATTTTGTACTTGGGTACCTAACATGGCCTCGTTGTCGGGACCCAATCTTTATTTTCACCATAGTGATGTTCAAGGGGGGTGTTGGAGTTACTTCACACACACCTAGGATTTCCTTTTCCTAAGGTTTTTATTTGTTTATTAGTCATAATTATTCATTATCCAATCTCCTATATTTTAGGAGAGAATATCCAACCTAGAGAATATTCTCTTTCAATTCACACTTCAGTTTGACTAGTTGAGTTGAGTTTAGATGTTGCATTGGGATCACCACCATGCAACATTGGGATCATCACCATGCTAATTCGACCTTGCATTGGTATCATCACCAAAGTGGTGCATTAGCCTTTATTCCTTGAGTTAAATCCACACTACTTTATGTTCAGTCAGTTAACTGAAGACTAGTTGACTAGTTAACTCAGCTAGGTGGCAGTTCACTCCCATAACTACCTGAGAAACTAGAATAGGTGGTAGTTCACTCCCGTAACTGTTGGTGTGTGTCCAGATCAATCTAGACCACCACTATGGCAACTTGATTCACCTCAATTCGAACTCATTGAATTATACAGAGTATATCATGTGTAAATTATTCATTATTCACAACGGTTAATGAGAATTCTTCCATTCTTTCTCTCCTTCTTCTTCCTTCTCCAATTCTCTCTACAAATGTGTATATTATTGTTTAGCTAGATCTATTTTGTGTAGTTTCAACACATTTACAACATGGCCATACCAAATACTTATTTTGTATAAGAATATAACATACATTTTGTTACTATAGATAGATTTATTGTATCTTCTCACTGCTATACCTTCCTATATTCTCTTCTCGTCTCTACAACTTGTTATCGATGATGGGTTTGATATTCCTTTTCTTTAGCTTTGAAAACAAATCCGTGACCTATCTTTAGTAAACTTTTGGATGTTCGATATTTGTACCACTGTGGCCCACGGATGTTCGCATCCTTCTATTTCTACACCTCATGGATTTCTTCGGTAAAAACCTGATTCAGTAACCACAGTCTCAACTCTTCAACTCCAACAACTTCTCTCTTCATTGAGCATCGCTTCTTTAGACTCGCTTCTTTATATTTGTCAATAATACCTACCCATAAAATTTCACAAAAGAGATATTTAATGTGCTCAAAATTTTCAAATGGGAGACCCTTTCTCTCTTATTTATACTCTCCAAATAACTTCCTTTAGTGGTCATATTCTAATTGTTTTACCCAACTTCCCTCTTTTAGGGATAACCCACTTTCTTGTTGCAACTAACTTTTCCTTAATTATTCAAGTCATAAATCCTTTACCCTTAACTAACTTATTGTTGCAACTACTTTATTATTTAATTAATTTCTTTTGCAACCACTTTGACTAAGAAATCTTCTTTATGACTTTCTAGAAGTTTTTGACTTCTTGTTGACCTTATAAGGGATTTTATATTATTATAAAGTGTTCTCCAACTTCATAAGGCCATATCTCCCTAACTGTGAGGATTTATGTGACATACCACATACCATCGAAAATGACATGACATGTTCTATACATATAGAGTAATCTCTCTTACAAATTCATTGATCTTCATTATATTATTCCTCAACCAAACATGAATTCCTTATCCACACTTCGGGGGCTACTATAATTTCTTCAAGGGTTGACATCAATGACAACCAACCCAATTAATCAACAATCTACCCCTTTGACATTGATGGAAACACTGTAATGCAACTATTGATTAAGGTTGGTTGTCATTGATGTCAACCCTTGAAGAAAGCCCCGTAGCACAAAGGTTTAGGTAATGGACCCAATATTGTTTGATGTAAATATGACTGATTATTTTTTTTTCATGGTTGATAAGAAGTAAATATGGATGAACTCCAAAGTGGTCCCCTTATGGTGAAAACCCTCACAGGAAGACGCTTTGTGGAGTAAGAGAACCCATGCTTAATTGTGGAATAATGAGATGAAGGAAAGT
>ML806150.1:79555-137166 GCA_009831015.1 Picea engelmannii
ATACATTGGTGATATTGGTCCATTTACATTTGTTTTTCATTTTCTCACATGCTCATAGTTTTAATTAGTTTTAGTTTGATTTCTGTTTATAACTTAGTTGTTTCTCTTTCTAACCTCTTACCTTACAGCTGTCATGCCTAGCAGAGCCCAACTGGGCATGTAAGCACTCATAATTTGCTCACACAGTGACGAATTGGGTGCAAACACTTGGTCACACATTTGACTTACATTCAAAAGATTTTTTTTCATATCTTCCACTAGCAGAACATTTTTTTCCTTGGCATCCTTACTTTCAATCTTGACTATACCTCTTCCAATGATTATGGCTGAGTTATCGTTTCCAAAAAATACTGACCAATCTCTTTCCTTTTCCAATGTTAGAAACCTATATTTATCACCTATCATGTGCTTTGAACAACCATTGTCAACATACCAACCAAGTTTCTTGTGTTGAGATTGTAGAGCGAGTGTTCATTCTTCATTGTTGTACTGGTTCTGCTTCCTTATCCATATTCTTTCAGGTTCCTATCTCTAACAGGTTTTTGTTTGTGATTCTCTTGGAGGAACTTTCATTCTACAATATTTGGCCTTGTTTCCAAAGTTGTTTCACTTGTAGCATTTTTCTTTAGTTGATCTGGATTTATGAGTAGAACAATATGAAAACAAATATTTATAATATTAACACAGAGAAATAATGAATAACAACTAATATACAATCAAACTGGACTTCTATTAAATAATAAATATGTTGAAACTGTAAAATGTAGACTGAAAAAAGCTTGCTAGAATGGTGGTAGCTTATCCCTAAGAAGTGATGTGACAGATACACTCATTCTCCATAAGATGAGTACAATGAGGCTTTGAAGGCCTTTTTTAAAATAAACATGAATGAAAAAACCCTAGACATCCAAAAACCTAAACCTAGGAGATGAAGTGTCAAAAGTCATGTGGGCCCCGTTGGGGCAAGTTAATACATCAACTTCCTGGGATCATAACTTTTGCATACGATTTTCGTTTAGGGTGAAAAATGGTTTGTTGGAAAGGTATTGATGAGGATATTCATTTAGGGGGGTAAATTAGAGCCTTCAACTATCATTTAGGTGCATAATCGTTAAAAAAAATTGTTTAGTCCCTCAAAATGGCCCTGAAAGTTCAGGAAACGAAAAACTGCTAAAAATACTAAGTTACTAAAAATTGTTTTGAGTCAGTTGGATAGGGTGGGTGACCACCGAGATCCTCCTGGATCAATCCTCCCCCATTAGGAAGAAATGGTATCCATTTTTTTGAGTGCCCCCATCATATGAGGACATTTCTATTGAATTTGGCCCTGAGAGAGCCACTTGCCTTGGTGTAGGAGTTGTCATGCTTTGACAACCTGATAAAGTTGGATCCTCTGTTGGTGAGTTCCCTTGACCTGTGTGTCCATGATATGATCATTGGATTCATATTCCATGAATTCAAGGTTGATATCTATTGGTGTCAACTATTATGCTATTTCTGAGGTGTCCAATAAAGGTGGAAAATAAGGCCGAAGGAGGTCCACATTGAATACTTGGTTCAAGACAAGGAATGGGGGAAGGTTGAGATCAAAATCAATATCACCCACAACCTTGGTGATGGTGTAGGGTCCATAACAGATTGGAAAAATATTCCTATGAGGCCATGTAAGGCATTCTTTTTGGAAGTGGAACCAAAATTTATCTCCCACCCAAAACTAGTGTGGCACCCGATGTTGATCATGGCGTTGTTTGTACTTGGCATTGGAATTCTATAAAATATCCTGAACTTGTTGGAATATGCAATGGATTCTCTCAATGAATCGGGTGGCTTTGTCAACTCCAGTTTCTAGTTGGAGCATGTGATGACTCTTCGTGGGTGGTTGCAGGGGATAGTGCAACATCCATGGGACCCAATGTTTGAAATCCCAACCCCACTTGAAAGGGGTTGTGGCCAGTTGAGCTATGTATGGATATGTTGTAGTTGTGTTGAACATAGGTAAGGAATATCATCCCAGGTGCGGGGGTTCTTGGAATTGTACATGCGCAGGATGTGCATGATCATCCTATTGACGTCCTCTATTTGGCCATTTGTCTAGGGGTGGAAGGTAGTGGACATGGTGATCTTGGTGTCCAGTAGTGACCAGAGGCTCGACCAGAATGTGTTGAGAAATCGTCTATCCCGATATGAGATAATGGTTTGTAGGATCCCAAAGTTTACACACACACGTTCAAATAAGATCTTGGCAGTGGCCTTCGTTGTGATGATCTTCTTGTAGGTAGCCAAGATCACCATCTTGGAAAAGTGATCGACAACCACAAAAACATAGTCATTTCCCCTCTTGGTGGATGGAAGGCCCATCATGTAGTCCATTGAGATGGATTTCCAGGGCCTATCGGGAGTAGGAAGTGGAGTGTACATGATTTGTTTCTTAATGGAAGGTTTAGGAATAACACAAGCAATGCAAGACCAAATATACTTGCTGCCATCCTGTCGAAGTTTCGACTAATAGAAATGTCGCGACAACACTGCCACTATTTTTTCCATGTTGAAGTGTCCTTCCACCTGACTGTAGCGGGATTCCTAAATCATCTTCGCTGGCTCGCTTGATGGAACACATAGATGGCCCAGATGGCACAACAACCCGTCCTGAAGATGGAAATTAGTGACAAATGTGTGTTAGTTGTGGATATTGATTATCTTCCTGATTCAAAGGTTTTTTTTATCCGTTCTCGGATCCCATTCCCTAACAGAAAGGTGTGGAGGAGATTTTTCCCACAAAACTGTCGCTAGGGGGGTCCAGGGGGGGCGACGACAATTTTTGTAGCCCCCCCATGGCGAGAGATTCGGGGGAAATGCCCCCAAAGAGAAGTTTTGGGAAAACATGCCTTGTAAAATATTGTAATTTTGTAGTCAATCTAGATTGTTCATTATAAGGTCGCATATCTGACAATAGAAGCTATTTTATGGATTTTTTCCCTAGAATGCAACCCTCTCTTATGAGGGAATTGTATTGAAGCTATGTATTATCGCGAATATTGTATTCCGAGAGAGGATACTATGAGAGAAATAAGAGGAAGTTATTGCGGGTGTGTTGTAGGTTGTAACCCTTCATTTTGTTGGATAATAATAAGGAAGGACCTAGCAGTTTCTCTGGTGGACATAGCCCACACTATGTGAACCATGCATATATGTGTCTCTATTGTATTGTGTATCTTCTATGTTTTATTTCCACATTTGTTTTAATTTATTGCTATGCAATCCTATTTTTCTAACAATTGATATCAGAGCGAAGGGTAACTTGCAGGAAAATAGGGTTCCTAGTTCGAGTGGGAGAAATGTTGGAAGATGGAAATTTTAGGGTCGATAAATTTAATGGCCAAAACTACCAGTTATGGAAGATGCAGATGGAATATTATTTATATCATAAGGATTTATTCCTACCATTGGGCGCAATAGAAAAGAATGTGATGGGAATGAAGGAAAAAGAGTGGGAGGTTCTTGACAAAAAGGCATTGGGAACAATACGATTGATCCTAGCAGCGTCGGTGGCTTTCAATATTTCAAAATAAAATACAACGAAGTAACTGATGGATGCATTGGATAAATTGTATGAAAAACCCTCGACATCCAACAAGGTATTTCTAATGAAGATATTATTTAATATGAAGATGTCAGAAGGTGGGTCGATTGTAGATCATTTAAATGAATTTAATATGTTACTAATCAACTAAGTTATGTAAAAGTGGACATTGATGATGAGGTCACGGATCTTCTAATTTTGTGCTCATTGCCAAAAAATTGGAATGGTTTGGTAATGGTTGTAAGTAACTCTGTCTATGGTTCAAACACTCTAAAATTTGATGATGTTTTTGGTGTTAGCCTTAGTGATGAAATGCGACGGAAAATCACAAGTGAGACATCAGGTAATGTGTTAAACATGGAGAATAGGGGAAGATCAAAGGAAAGAAGAAAGGGCTCAGGGAACCGTGGGAATTATAGGAAGGGAAAATCCAAATCCGGACTAGGAAAGATAGAGTGTTGGAATTGTGGGAAGAAAGGACATCTGAAGAAAGACTACAGGGATCCAAAGAAACAAAGAGATGGAAAGAAGAAGAAAAATCAAGAAGCAAATGTAACAGATGATGTGTTACAAGATGCGTTGATTATTTCTATAGATAATATTTATGAGTCTTGTGTATAGATTCAAGGGATTCAATTCATGCCACACCCTATAGAAAACATTTTCTATATTATGTTCAAGGTGATTTTGGACAGGTTCATTTGGGTGATGATGCACCATGCAAAATTGTTGGAATGGGAAAGGTACAAATAAAGAAAAAGAATGGAAACCAATGGTTGTTGAAAGAGGTAAGACATGTTCAAGATCTAAGGAAAAGTCTAATTTCAAATAGGAAGTTGGAAATTGAAGGTTATATATCCATATTTACAGATAAGGCATGGAAGGTCACCAAAGGATCACTGGTGATAGCAAAAGGAGAGAAGGTAGGTACATTGTATTTATGTACTGGTAATAATAAATAGTATATCTCTTTAACTTCTACAGGAGTGGATACATCACTTTGGAATCATAGTATTAGAAACATGAGTGAGAAGGGGATGTAGATACTTCACAAAAGGAATTTGTTTCCATATCTTAAACAAATTGATTTGGATTTCTATGAGAATTGTGTTTATGGAAAGCAGAAGAGAGTCATACTTTTCAAAGTCGGAAAAGAAAAGAAGAGTGAAAGGTTATATCTTGTGCATAAATATGTATGGGGACCAACTAATGTATCGTCTCTTAGTGTATCTCATTATTATGTTCCTTTTATTGATGATTCAACTAGAAAAAGTTGGGTTTATTGCATTCAAAAAAAAATCTGATGTTTTTTTATACTTTTAAGAAATGGAAAGATTTGGTTGAGAATGAGACAGAAAAAAGGTTGAAGTGTCTCAAATCATATAATGGAGGTGAATATTGTATCAAGGTGTTTGACAATTATTGTTCATACCATGGGATTCGTAGAGAGAAGACAGTTCCAGGAACACCACAAGAAAATGGTGTGTCGAAAAGGATGAACATGACCATCATGGAGCTTGCAAGCAGTATGATATTTTGTGCAGGGTTTCCCTTACAGTTTTGGGCAGATGTTGTAAATACTTATGTTTAATTGATAAACAAAGGACCTTCAAGTTATTTGTATGGTGGCATTCCATAGGAGGAATGGATAGGTAAAAAGGTAAACTATTATTTTTTGAAGACTTTTGGTTGTGAAGCATTTTTCCATATTGATAAAGAAAATAGAACAAAGCTTGAGGCAAAATCCAAGAAGTGTACCTTTATTGGATATGGTGTTAATAATTTTGTTTATCGCTTATGGGATTATGAAAATCCTTAAATTATTAGGAGTAGATATGTCATATTCAACAAGAAGTTCATGTACAAATATCAATTGCAGGGAAAGAAACAGGAAAAAGAAAACGAAAATACATAGTGCTTGATGAGATCACTGAAAAAGAAATTCCAAAGTTACCAGAAAATAAAAATGTACAACAACAGGAGTAGTAGGTACCTCAAACTCCTGCAAGTGATGCTAGAATATCTACCAGGTTAAGTATACCCCCTAAACGATACTCTCCTTCATTGTATTATTTATTGTTGACTGATTCTCGTGAACCATAATGTCATGAAGAGGCAATGAAGGTAGGCACTAAAAATAAGTGGGAGAAAGGAATGAAAGAGGAAATGGATTCCTTGGTAAATAACCAAACTTGGGACTTGGTTCAGTTTCTTGTAGGAAAAACAACATTGTGGAATAAATGGGTTTACAAGTTGAAGGAAGAAGATGGAGGAAAAAAATAGTACGAGGCTAGACTTGTTGTAAAGTGGTTTGAACAAAAGAAAGGTATAGATTTTGATGAAATATTTTCTCTTTTCGTTAATATGAATTCAATCAGGACTATTTTAACTCTTATGGTAGTAAAAGATTTGCATCTTGAATAATTAGATATAAAAACAACTTTTCTCCATGGGGATTTGGAGGAAGATATTCATATGTAGAAGCCACATGGATATGAGGTCAAAGGGAAGGAAAATTTGGTATGCAGGTTGAAAAAAATATTGTATGGCCTAAATCTAGATCCAAGGTAGTGGTATTTGAAGTTTGACAGTTTTATGACAGAACAAGTTTTTAGTAGATGTCATTCTGATCACTATGTTTATTTTAAAAGGCCAGAAATGGAAGCTATATTATCTTTCTATTGTATGTATATGACATGCTTGTTGCAGGGTCTAATATGTAGGATATATGTGTGTTCAAGAAGAAATTATCTAATTCATTTTCAATGAAGGATTTGGGTGCTGCAAATAAAATCCTTGGTATGAGAATAAAAAGAGACATGAAAATTTTCAAATTGACATTGTCTCAAGGTGAGTACATAGAGAAGATGTTGGAAAGGTTTAGAATGTAGAATGAAAAACTATTTAGTACACCTTTGTCCAGCCATTTCAAATTAATTAAGTAAATGTATCCCAAGACACAGGAGGAGATAGAATACATGTCTAGGGTCCCTAGAAGGAAACCTCTTATGAGGGAATTCTATTGTGATTGTCTATTATCGTGAATATTGTATTATGAGAGAGGAGATTATGAGAGAAATAAGAGGAAGTTACATTGGGCAGGTTATATGTTGTATCCCTTCATTTTGTTGGATAATAATAAGGAAGGACCTGGTAATTTCTATGGTGGATGTATCCCAAACTGGGTGAACCACGTATATATGTGTCTCTATTGTATTGTGTATCTTCTATGTTTTTTCTCACTCTATGTTTGTGCCCAACATATGGTAGGTGTTGATTAAGTTAGGATCTGTCTGATAGAGGTGGGTCCATATGGATTTCTCATGGCCATAAGAATCAATGACTGTGGTGAGTGTCGCGGCTAGAGGTCGGTTGAGGCAATCAACAACTTAGTTGGTACTTCATGTTTTATATTTTATGTTGAGGTGGAACTATTGCAAATATGTGGACCAATTTAGATGGTGGTCATTCTACAATTTTCCTTGTGTCTGCATGAAAAATAGTGGCTTATGATCAGTGTGGATGACTGTCTCCTTCTCGAGAATGTATTTCCTCCATTGGTGGTAGGCTTGCAAAATGGAGTACATTTCTTTGTCATAATTAGGGTACTTACAGAAGACATCAGATAGTCACTATGATAGGCCATGGGGTGGCCTTGTTGAGTGATGATTTTACCCACAAAATAGTCCGAAGCATTTGTATCAATCTCAAAGGGATCTTGCAGGTCAGGTAATGAAATCACTAGGGTGGAGCACAAGCGTTTCTTCAGATCATCTAAGGATTTATGTTGGTATAGTCCCCACACAAATTTTTCCTTACCACCACCTCTGGTTATTTGGTTGAGGGCCCATGCAATATGGGATAATCCCAACACAAACCTTCGATAGAAATTGAAAAGGCCTAAGAAGCTATGAATATCAGTGAGTGTTGTTGGGAATGGAAAATCAAAGATGACTTAGATATTGGCTAGATCAACATGCACACCATGCACATAAAAAATGTAGCCTAGGTACTGGACCTTTTCCATGACAAAGGAGCATTTTTCCAAGTTGGCATATAACTTGTGTTGTTGTAGAGTGTGCAGAACCTATTGATTATGATGCAAGTGTTCTATCCAAGTCTTGTTGTAGAAGAGGATTACATATAGATACACCACCACAAAATAATTAGTGAAAGGCCACAAGATATCGTCCATTATCCTCATGAAAGTTGTTGGGGAATTTGTCAAACCAAATGGCATGACCATCCATTCGAAAATACCTTGTTTTGACTTGAAGGAAGTTTTCCATACATTTTTCAGTTCTAAGGGACCTGATGGTATCCATACTTTAGATAAATATTATTGAAGTATTTGCCCCCCTTGAGATGATCAAGGAGATCGTTGATTAGGGGAATCAGGTACTGGTTCCTGACTGTGATTTGATTTAGGTATCGGTAATCAATGAAGAGTCACCAAGTCTCATCTTGCTTCTGCACCAACACAATTAGGCTTCCACAAGGTGATGAGTTAGGTCGGATGTGCCCCTTGTGGAGAATTTATTGGATCTAATGCTTGATATACTCATTTTGTAACAAAGAGAGTTGATAGACTGGACCATTGGGTAGTGGTGCAATGGGGATCAGATCACTGGGATGCTTTCCCTGACAATGAAAAGGTACCCCAGTAGGTGATGAGAACATGTCTTTGTATTATTTCACGACCTTGTCCACTTGCTTCTGTTGCATGGAGAGGTCAGCCACAGGGGCTATGGATGTGGTTGCAACCTTTTTCTCACTCTGAGAGAGAATCACGAAGAAGAAAAACTTCTCGGTCTAATAAATGACCTTTTTGCATTGCTTGGCAGAGATCAAGGAAATAACACTAGGTGGGATTCAGGTATCCTGTACAATTTCCTATTCAAAGTAATAATAACATTGTGAGGCCTAGAATCATATACAACATGAAATTTCCATAAATAAGGTTGGACAAAAAGAAAATCACAAAATTAAAGGGGAGAAACATCACAAAATACCTCATCTTTGAATGTCTTGATTTAATACGACATGCGACACTATTGACTGACGCAAAGATCGCTTCCTTGACAGATCCATCTAATGGTATAGGGTTGTAAATGTGGCATTGTCAGTAGGGATAGCCGCTTGATGAATTCTATTGAGATGAGGTTCTTCTAGCTACCACTATCGATTAAGTGCAATGGAGTTCCTTTTACCCACATTTGTGAGTGAAAGAGGTGCTCACCTTCCTCTGGCTCATCAAGTTCACCGAGATGGATAAATGGTGGCATTGGGTTCCACATCAAATATCTGTCTTCCCTTTTCTGGTTTTGACTCAGATTTGGAACCTGCATATTATTAAGAGGCTTTTACCTCATCCACCAATGACTTCTTTGAGCGGAAATCAACAGTGTTATGCCAAGGGATCTTATGGAAGTCACACCACTTCCCAATATCTTTCTTTGTCTTCCCATTGTCCTTATTTTCTTTCGTCTTCGATTTCTTGTCTTGAGATTGCTCATCTTTGATTTGTCCTTGTTTTTACAGGTTGGGGCTACCCTTTCCCCACTTCTTTTGTGAGGGGTTCCTAGATCCAAACTGACACATCTTTTATTTAAGCTTCTGCTCAGTTTTGATGGCATATTGATAGGCCACACCTAAGGATGAGATGTCCAAAAACTCCATTTATTCCTAGATGTATCTATGCAGACCACCGCGATACTTGAGCACCAATTATCGCTCAGAATATTTGATACCCATCTTGGTGTACAAGGTATGGAATACATTTGTGAACTCTAGAACTGCTTGGTCCATTTTCTTCCGCAATGTGGTCCATTTTGTATACAGGTCATCATAACTTCCAACATGGTAGTATTGTTCCTTAATAACATTCTTGAAGGATTCCCAGGTAACTATGACTGTAAATAATGAGGATTCCTCCATTTTATTTTTCTCATAGAAAGTATCCCACCAATATTTGACATGGGGGATGGCTTTGAGGAGTGCAAAAGTAATCTTTTCTCTATTCGAAAAGTTGTGGACAAAAAAATACCCTTCTAGCAAATTCAACCATTTGTCTACAACATTTGTGTCTATATGACTTTCAAATATAGGAATATAAAAATTTATTTGTACATTGAAGGGGGTGGCACCTCTGCTCGAGGTAGATGTGTCACTTGTTGGAAATCATCGAAGGATTTGTGCAAATTTATCCATCATCTTGTTCCTCTATCGCTCAAGGGCTTCCTCGAGAAACATTTTGAAAGGATCTCTTGTCCCGTCGTGTTTATTTTCACCCACCATGGAATATTTATTGGGAGTGCAAGAGAATTTTTCCTTAAGAGAAACAAGCTCGAGACCCAACTCTCTATACCCTGACCTCATCGAGGACATGCACGAAAAACAACAAGGAGCAAACCACTCTGATACCACTGATCCAGATTAAATATGAGCATAATGAAACGAAAACAAAGATTTATAATACTAACACAGAGACACGGTGAATAACAATAGATATACAGTAAAATTAGACTTCCATTAAATAAGAAATATGTTGAAACTATAAAATGCAAACTGAAACAAGCTTGCTAGAATGGTGGTAACTTATCCCTGAGAAGAGATTGACGGATACACTCATTCGCTAGAAGATGAGTACAATGAGGCTCTGAAGACATTTTTTACAATAAACATGAATGCCAAAACCTTATACATCTAAAAAACTAACCCTAGGATATGAAACTCCAAAATTCATGTGGGCCCCATTAGGGTATGTTAGTACATCAACTTCCTCGGGTCTTAACATTTGCATACGATCTTTGTTTAGGGTGCACAATAGCTCGTTGAAAAGGTATTGATGAGGAACTTCATTTAGGGGGATAAATCAGATCCTTTAGCTATCATTTAGGTTCCTTATCATGAAAAATAATCGCGTATGCCCCCAAAATGGCCCTGAAAGTTCAAGAACCAAAAAACTGCTAAAAATAGTAAATTGCTAAAAAACATTTTTTAGCCAGTTGGACAAGGTGGGTGGCCACTGAGATCCTCTTGGATCATCAGTACTCAAGGATTTAAACCTATTTTATATTTTTTTTATGTGTTTCACTAGGCCTTCTTAAATAACCATTTCATGCATAATTTTCATGGTTGTTTTTGTTCCTTCTATTTTCTATGAAATTTACAACCTTATGTCCAAAACTTTTACATGACTAACATAGTCCAAGGAATATAGTATGATACCTGGGATTTGAAGATCTTCTAAAGGGAGTTAATATTTTGAATCCTTCTTCTTCTTGATGCCTTTTTGTTTATGAATGATGTTGATTCTGAAATTTGAATCTTCTGGGTGGTGGAGTATCTTTGTGATCTTCATTATGAAACTTCTTGTCTTCTTCCTTCTCAGGAGATCCTTTGACTGTCTTGGTGTAGCTTCCTGGTTTTTTTCCTTGATCTATTGTTTTGGAGCTTGATCATTTCTCTGTCTGGTTGTATCCTAGTTTGAACCTATCATGATGTGGTCTTTGACTTCTAATAATCTCATCCAAGACTTTAGAACTATTCATCATGGTTTTCTTCTAAAGGCATTTTCTCAATGTGACAATCTCTGCTTCCAAACTTCCAATTATCCTGTATCTTTCTTCTAACTATTCTCTGAGCGCTTCTTCAATTCTCTTATCTTCTTCTACTTGGATTTTTAATTTAGAGATCATCTTCTCTAGTTCTTCGGATTTGGAAGTCTGAATTCCCTCTTTTCTTTTTAGTTCTACCTTAATTGACTTTTTTTTCTTCTTTTCCCTTTTTATAACTTCTATGGCACTCAACAATTCTTCTTTGTAGTCAACTTATGCCTCTTTAGATCCTTCTTCATCAGATTCTTCTACTTCCATGAATAATACCCTTTCTGTATCACTATCACTGACTTCATCTTTGTCAAATGAGGAACTGTCTTCTTTGGTGAAAAGTCTTTTCTTGAAAATTTTCTTTTTGTTTCTTTTGACTTTTTGTATTTGTTTCTTTTTAAGGTCATGTTCTTCATTTATTTTATTTTTCTTATGTGGAAATTTGTTAGAAAAATGAACAATAACATCACAATTAAAACAAATCAATGGAAGCTTACCTTTATATTTTTCCATTTCCCTTTTTCATCCTTTTGACGAAGTTGGATACTTCTTCATCATCTTGTAAGACATCATTGTTGCTACTATCTGAATTTTCCTTTTTCTTGTTATTTTTCTTTGTCTTCTTAGATGCCTTGAATGTTTCTCTTTGTAACTAGATTTTATCTCTCTGTCCTCATCTCATAAGCTATGAGTTTCCCATGCAAATCATCGATGGTAATTGTAGCTAGGTCCACTATCTCTTCTAGTTCTGAAATCTTTGAATCAAATCTCATTGGTAGGGATATCAATACATTTTTTACAACTAGTTCCTTTTTCTCATATCTCATACCTTTGATACTATTTACTACTTCATCAAATCGTATAAAGTAGTTTTTTATGTATTCATATTCATTCATCTTCAATTGTTCGAATTTTTCTCTAAAAGTTTGGAGTCTAGCTTCCTTGACTTTCTCATATCCTTCGTATATATTATTCAGTTTGTCCCAGATTTATCTCACAAAATCACAATGCATAAAATTGGTGTATATTGATTTATTCATACCATTCAAGAGTGCACTTGTCGCTCTTTAATTATTTTCTTCAAGTTTCTTTCCATCATTCTATGTTGGAGGAGTGGTTGGTTATTTGTATCCATCTACTATTGATCGTCGAACATGAAATCCTAGTGCATGTATGTGTGTCTTCATTATTCTACTCTAGAATGCATAGTATTCCCCATAAAACTGTGGTATCCCAATATTAGAGTAATCCATGATCTCCTTCTAGTGGTTAAACTGCTTTTTGAAGGACCTTCTCTAATACCAATTGTTGGATTATTGAGAGGGGGGATGAATCAGTAATGGTTTTTTTAATCCATTTTTAACCATATTATATATAAGTGTTGTTAAATTTATTATCAGTTTACCAACATCATTAATAAGTAAAGAATAAATAAACCATTAACAATGAACAATCATACACATACACAATACACTAGTAGTTTTACGTGGAAACCCAATGTGGGAGAAAACCACATAATGTTTTTTCTTATATGTCTTTAAGAAGTACATTTATTGGAGGCACCAACTTCATTTGTTATCTATCTCCAATAGGAAAGAGGCTCCAACCACCTAAATTCTCAAGATACAACCTAAGGGAAGCTTCAACACCCCAATTCTTTGGCTCGAAATAGAAGGAGGCTACAACCCCCTATGTTCTCCGGCTACAACCAGAAGGTGGCTACAACCATCTATATTTTCCCCATCTAACCACCCTAAATTATAAATTCCAAATCTAGACAACCTGTCACTGTCATTGAATCAACTCTATCGTTGTCACAATTGTGGTTGAAAACCTGTCATAACATGTACCAATATTCTTCAAATATTTTATATAGAATTGTGACCTGTCTATGATGCAACACACGGATGTCTACATCTCTCTTTACTACAACTCACAGATGTTCGCAACTCTCTTCTATGAAACTCATGGACTACTACAAAACTCTCTAATTTTAACTATCATTGTCTCTATTTCTATCAAGTTGTTATTGTAAAATATGATATTGAGAACTTGTCATTGTAATCTATCAACTAACCAGATATGGTGTCATAGAAACTCATATGAATGAATCAAGTATGTCTATCACAAACCATGTACTAGAATCACAAGTATGTCTCACTGATCATGTGTCATATAGGAAACCCTCACATCAACCATACATCAAACTCTCACTATTATACAATCACAACCTGTACTGATAGAAATATGTCTCATCCATGAACCCTCAAACATGCTCCAAATAACACAATATTTTTCTTAACAATATGCCCAATGAAGTGTTCCAACAATAAACAACCAATACAATAAAAATGTCTCTCTATAGATCTATCTTATACAAAATATACCTTACAACTAATAGTCCCTCAAGGGAAAAATCTCAATCTCCCATGGTCATACCAAAGACTTACTTTAGATAAGCATATAACATACCTTTTGTTAATGTAGATAGCTCTGTTGTATTTTCTCACTGTTATACCTTCTTGTAGCCTCTTCATATCTCTACAACTCGTCACTGATGATGGATTTGATCTTCCTTTTCTTCATCTTTGACAACAGATCTGTGCTCTGTCTTTAGTAAACTCATGGGTGTCTGTGCTTTGTCCCATGGTGGCCCGCGTATGTCTGCATCTTTCAAGTTCTGCAAATCGTGGATGTCTTCAATAAAACCATGATTCGGTAACCACAGTCTCGACTCTTCGACTTTGACAACTTCTCTCTTCCCTGAATGTCGTTGATTCATACTCATTGATCTATATTTTTCAATAATACCTTCCCATAATATTTCACAAAAGAGATATTTAATGTTCTCAATAGTTGCAAATGCGAGAACCTTGCTCTCTTATTTATACTCTCCAAATAGCTTCCTTTAGGGGTCATCTTCTAACTGTTTTACCCAACTTCCCTCTTTTAGGGTTGTTGGCCCTTGACCAAGTTTTGAGGAACACTTGACCATAATTGACCATTTTTGGACTTCGACACCCTGTCAAAGATGGAGCGCCAGGCGAAGCAGAGATCACAGGATCTTGGCCCACTTTTGGGCCTCTTTTAGGGTTTTGGGTTAATGTAATGGGAAAGGGATGTCGGCCCGTGGGTTTACCCACGCTTAGACCCACTTTTGTAATATATAAATAGAAAGATAGGCAATGTAAGAAAGAGAGATGTGATTGCTTAATGCAATTGGTGGTGCATCTATGTGATGTTGAATAAGTGCTCTGTGTGAATTGTGTAAGGCTTGCAAGGCTAAGTTCAAGTTACTATGTGATTGATACTATAACGAAAGGAACAAGGATCTAACGAGCTGTGCAAATATTTTGTCCTATGAAAAGAAGGTTTTCGGAAGCTTTGTGCTTGTAACAGCTTGAGGATGATAATAAAGAAGAAGATCTTGTGGTTGTAGCCCTAGGGGGGGGTGAACCATGTAAATTTGTGTGTTATGCTATGTGCTTTGGTTCAATGCGTTTATCTTTTCTTATGCTACGCGCTTTAATATATCCACTTATTACTATGTTCTTCCTAGATATATATGATTTTTATATCGGATGTGTATGAGAATGCTGAGTGTTTGTCTACTAGATATGATATGATTTTCTATGGTTAAGTGTTGAAACAATGTACATATGAGTATTCACCGCGAAGCTCTATGTCATCTGCGAAGTATAATAAGGGTTAAATACTAATGAATGATCTATGCTAAGTTCCCTGTAAAGATAGAATGACAGATCTATGTCCCAGCTAAGGTTGCAAAAACCTGAGTTTTGCAACCAAATCATCCTCTACCTCAGGTGAGACTTCATCTGCTTCGCAAGTGTTGCCAAAAGGATCAGTAGTTAGGGATTTGTTGGTGCGCTCTTGAGCGTTGAACCCTAGGTCTGCCCCTATGCCAACAAATGGTTCTATTGTCGGGACATGAAACTATGATTGTTGGGAACTAGAGAAGAAGAATCTTTATGTGTAGATTTGTTGCCCTCATGTGCAACTTTCTACTTGACCTGTGAAGCTTTGTGCCAAGAAAGAAAGGTCAGATCTGAAGAAAAGAGGTCAAATCTACAAGAAAAGAGGTTGATACTAAAGAAAATAAGCAAGATCTGAATGCTTTGTGCTCTAAGAAAAGTAAAAGTGGGAATTTTTGAAAGAAAGAGGTCAGATCTACAGAAAAGAGGTAAGATATGTAATCCTTGTGCTCTAATAAAGTTAAGAATAGTTAAAAGTTCTAGATCTGAAAGGTTTGTTCTCTGTAGAAGTAAGATAAGTGGAATTTTTTGTTTCTAAAGCATGGATCTAGGTATGTTTGATAGATTCGGTCATAGCTTAAAACCTAGGGCTTTAATAGAAAAAAGAAATCTTGATGTGAATAGATCTGACACATATAATGATAGATATGTTATACCTATGCATAGAAAGAATGTTTGGACTAACAAATGGATGCAGGATCCTAGAAAGAATTTTTGGCAGGCTAACTACCATGATCCTGGTGCGTAGTACAGAAGAAGTTGGGGATAATTTAAGATAAAGAGAGGATTGACCCTATGTTACAGTTGTAGAGAAACAAGCCATCTAGCTAAGGAATGCCTTGGTGGAAAACCCAGTTGTCTCTGTTGCAAAGATTTGGACCATGAAGTATTGGATTTCCCTAGAATGATTGCTAGGCTCAAAGGAATGAATCTAAACCCTAAGTCAGATCTAGAGATAGAAGAACCTCAGAAAGAATCAGAGAAAGTATTAATTCAGATGAAAGAAACCTTGAATGAACACCGACATGTCAGATTATCAGAGATATTTAAAGAAAAAGAATGCATCGAAGTAAGGATAGGGGACTTCGACATTGATTGTGTTCTATATGAGGAAACATAGATGAATATCATGACAAAGAGAATGTGGGAAGCTATATGGAATCCTATCATGATCGCTTCACTAGGAGGAATAGGACTCTTCAGAGGAAAATTGGTAAACATATGTGGAAGGCTCACTCAGATATCTACGAATGCTAATGGAACTTCGACAAAAGAATGTTTTGAGATTATTAAATTTATTGAGGACAGCACCTCGTTTACTATGTTACTTGGAAAACCTTGGATTGACAAAGATCAAGTTAGACGTAAGGAAGAAGAAAAAGTTTTGGAACAGAAGAAACAAGAATTAAAATATTTTATGACCAAGAAGATTGCACAGTTGATTGAGAAACAGGAGAATAAATCAAAGCTATTTGACACTAGAATCTCAGATGTCAAACAGTTAGGGGAATCAAAGAAGATTAGAGTATCTATACCAGATACAGATGAAGTAGTTCTCCTGAGTCTTGGGGAAGAACCTCAGCAACACGAAGTGACTATGCCCAAGGAAAATAAGAACCAGATCGAGAAAATAACTACCGATATGAAGCTCACGGGGAAGAAGGATAGAAAGCTAAGTAAAAAGAGAGCTCAGATCAATAGGCTACAGAGGGTTCCAGAGGGAATCTCTTTGAAAGAAACTTTGCAAAATTCGAGTTTTGTCGAGATAACAGAACAATGACATAGGTCACTTCGCCATGGAAAAGCAATATAGACATTGAAGGTCGATATATCCATTCGACTGCCACCCCGAACAGATCAAAAAGCGTTGATGGTTCATCACCAAACCATTAGACCACACCATAATGGATAGAACCAGAGTTAAGGAAGCCCCATATCCATTGCAAACGATCCGTTACAGAGTTACTTACTTAATCCATCACGCCATGCACGGAAGACACTTTTGCTAATCATGAATTTGAGTTCGTAGACTACCTAAATTGTGAATTGTGATTACTCCGCTCTTACTCTCTACCTTACTACAGTATCTACATTAATTTAAGAACCTGAGCGTATATGTCCGACGAATTTAGCGCAGCTGAATAATTTGTACGAGAGATAATCGCTAGCCTCAGAGCCGAAAGATTCATGTCGGAGCGGGGATTTTCTACAGGTTTATAGGCATCATCGATGAGAGGAGTGCAAGCCTCTCCATCGACTGCTCGAGAAAGAACGTCTCAAGCCAGCGTAGAAAGAAGAACCAAACATAAGGACGATATGGACAACGCGAATTTGGTTCCATACATCCTACCTGCTTACATACCACCTCTGAGCGGTGCAATCAATAGAGACAGTGTGCCTAGAGACTTTGAATACACTCTAATCACGGCATACCTGCCAAAAGGAGTACGCGCAGTCCACATAGATCATGAGAAGATTGCAGCATTGAAGTTTAGTGACTTCAACCTGGGGGATCATAAAGTTTACAACACACTTTCCCCATACAAGTACCTAACTAGAACCAAGGGAAAGAATTCGAAGATTGTCCCTCAGCAATGGATGGTGAACCTCGCGTAGTCTAATTTGCTCAATGTTATGAATATACCGCACTTCAGTAGACACCAGGAGGTGAATGCTTGTGTGAAGCTGCTGTTGAAAAGTTACCATGGAGGATACTTATGGTTGAATTGTCGCATAACAGTTGATCCAGTGTTGATCAACCAGATAACCGAGCTTAGCATCCAGGGCCCTGATCCCCATGATTACTATCCTGGAAGGACCATGGATTGCATTGTTTCTCAGAAGATCAAAGAATCCTATGGCGATGTTGAGAAAGGCACACTAGGCTACAAGGTAGATTCTATTGAAAGTGGCGTAGTGCGCCTCGCTTGTCAATTGATTGCAGGGAAGTTGGTATGCAAGAATCGACCCATGCAAGTATTCCTCTTTGTATTCAACCTCGCGGGAAAGTGCACAGAGGGACTACATATGAACTGGGTGAAGTACCTAGTGAATCAACTAGAGATTGATTACAGAGAAGCCAAGGATAAGGGGCATGAATTTCATTTTAGCTGGCTCTTGATACTTCTAGCTTTCGTTGCATGGGAGCTACTGGAAGGTTCAACCTTCCCGACATTGACCCCTTTGAACCACTGGTTTTGAATTTCAGTACCCTATGGTACTCGAATGACATGAAGAAGCAGTTGTAATCCAATGTCGTATTTCATACCTACTATACCTAGTTGAAGCTCACCATCCAGTCTGAGCCTCGCATGACCCCAAATAATTTACACAGGTTTCGACCTTTGATAAAGTTAAGTGTAGACCGCCATTTTATATATTTGACAACATGCACTGATGATAACAAGGAACATCTTCAGTCTTATTACAATATGATAGGAGAATACCTAGAGGAAATCACCAAGGAATGGTCGACGGACCTCCTTATTCCAGCAGACCCTGCAAAAGTGTCCGACATTGATAGCCCAGAAGCTGTGGAGAATGCACCTGGACTAAGTAAGACAAAGAAAACAAAGCAGACAAAGACGGATGAGGATATCCAGGATGTATATAGAAGATCTGTAAGAACCACATCCCTTACACCAGATCAAGGAGGTAATGGAGAAGACTTAGAGGAAGTCGAACAAAGGCCATCAGATGAAGTAGAAATCATAAAGAAAAGGAAGGGTTTGCCTCCAGAACCTTCCTCCCAAAATAAATCAAAAGCACCTATGACTAAGCTGAAGACCACACTCACTCCAGATGACTTTAGTTTTCTCATCGCAACTATGAATGAAGCCATAGAAGAGATAATAGAAAACAGGAAGCTAAGCAAGAGACAATGTACAACAGAATCGAGATCGAACTCCAAGGAGTACAACAAGCTCTCCAGTCTAGCCGTGTAGTCTCCTCTACACCCTTACTAGAGGGAACAATAGAAGAAGCCAATGACCCAGTTCAACTCTGCCAAATTGATGACACAGTCGAAGTACACCTTCGAAAGGCACAGGAAGAAACAACGCAAGCCACCCAGTCCTTAAAGAAAGCACAAGAGGAAATCATCGAGCAACACTGAGTTGTGAAACAATAGAAGGACGCTCTCCAAGCGAAGTTTGAAGAAGACAGAGCGAAGATCCAAAAAGATAAAGAGTAGCTTCTTGTGAAGCATATTGGGATTGAAGAAGCAGTCAACAGATCTTTTCACTCTATGACCAGCTTAGAACAGAAGGCAGAGGACCCCATCGAACGCCAAGTGATGACACTTGCTTAAGTTATTCAACAACTTCAACAAAGATTCGTGGAATTAGAGCTTCAGACAATACCACAGACCCCACAAGAAATGTGCGACCAGTAAGAAATAACTACCTGTAGCACCGTAGAAAGGATTAAAGCACTCTCTGAGGAATGGAAATAGTTAAGTAACATAAGTGCGCAGATCTACGAGAACCTAACCGAGAACCCAGAATTGCATAAATTGGAGTCATAGCTCCAAGAGTCGAAGTAAGATGTTGAAAATATACAGGTGCAGCTGAAGGCCCTGTCACCCATAGAGAGAATGAATAGGTTTTTAGAGAAACGTACAGCCCAACAACAGATTCACATGCTTCAGAGTAAAGTAATGGAAGTCTCTCAACGAATTCAACCAGTGCAAGAAAAGGCCTGCCAACTGTTCACTGAAGTTGAAATCCAAGGAGTAGAACTTGAATAGGTTGTGAATACAATAGAACATCACCTAGAAGGGCTAGTATACGAGGCACTCATCTATGATTTTTTCGAGCAAGAGGCAGTAGCAATGCGGCAGGTCGAAGTAGCTCAAGCCAAGATTGAGGAATTTGAAGCAGAATTGGTTAGACCTGAGTGACTCGGGACGAGTCACAGATGAGTGTTGGGGGCATGTTGGACCTTGACCAAGTTTTTAGGAACACTTGGCCATAATTGACCATTTTTGGACTTTGACACCCTGTCAAAGATGGAGCGCCAGGAGAATCAGAGATCACGGGATCTCGGTCCACTTTTGGGCTTCTTTTAGGGTTTTGGGTTAATGTAATGGGAAAGGGATGTCGACACGTGGGTTTTCCCACGCTTAGGCCCACATTTTCAATATATAAATAGAAATATAGGCAATGTAAGAAAGAGATATGTGATTGCTTAGTGCAATCAGTGGTGCATCTATGTGATGTTGAATAAGTGCTCTGTGTGAAATGTGTAAGGCTTGCAAGGCTAAGTGCAAGTTACTATGTGATTGATACTATAATGAAAGGAAGAAGGATATAATGAGATGCACAGATCTTCTGTCCTATGTGAAGAAGGGTTTTGGAGGCTTTGTGCTTGTAACAGCTTGAAGACAATAATAAAGAAGAAGATCTTGTGGATGTAGCCCCAGGGGGGGTGAACCACGTAAATTTGTGTGTTATGTTCTATGCTTTGGTTCAATGCGTTTATCTTTGCTTATGCTACATTATTTAATATATCCACTTATGACTCTGTGCTTCCTAGATATATATGATTGTTAGATTGGATGTGTATGAGAATGTTGAGTGTTGATCTACTAGATATGATATGTTTTTCTATGGTTAAGTGTTGAAACAATGTACATCTAAGTATTCACCGTGAAGCTCTGTGCCATCTTTGAAGTATAATAAGGGTTAAATATTGATGAATGATCTATGCTAAGTGCCTTGTAAAGATATCATCATAAATCTGTGTCCCAACTAAGGTTGCAAACACCTGAGTCTTGCAACCACCCCTGCCTCTACCTCAGGTGAGACTTCATCTGCTTCGCAGGTGTTGCCGAAAGGGTCGGTAGTTAGGGATTTGTTGGTGCGCTCTTGAGCGTTGAACCCTGGGTCTGCCCCTGTGCCAACAAGGGCTAACCCACTTTCTTGTTCCAACTAACTTTTCCTTAATTAGTCAAGTCATAACTCCTTTATCCTTAACTAACTTCTTGTTGCAACTAATTTATTATTTAATTTATTTATTTTGCAACCACTTTGAATAGGGAATCTTCTTTGTAACTTTCTAGAAGCTTTTGGTTTCTTGTTGACCTTATAGGTCCTTATTGATTATTTTAAAGGGTTCTCCAACTTCATAAATCCATATCTCCCTAACTGTGAGGAGTTATGTGACGTACCACATATCACCATAAACAAGATGACATGTAGTATCCATATGGAATAGTCTCTCCTGCATATTCATTCATATTCATTACACTATTCCTCAACCAAAAACAGGTTCCTTATCCACACTTCAGGGGCTACTGAAATTTTCTACCGGACTTGCTTCAAGGGTTGACATCAATGACAACCAACCCAATTAATAAAAAAAAAAATGGCAGTGAACTTTTCATCCTAGGAACCACTGGTTCAACTGTTGCGCCCATGGTAGAGGACGCCACTATTTCAATTATGGCCATGGTTTTACAAGTTAAAAGTTGAAATGATTTTTTGAGGAGTGCACACTAACAGGAATGGATGCTGAGAAATGGAAGTCGTGGAATGCAAGCTCATGTTGAGGAAACCCTTGGCAAGAAACTGAATTTTTTTAAATAATTTAGGGTTATATTGGTATATTTTTCTATAAATCACTTTAGATAGGAAAAGTAAATTAATCTTTATAGATAAGATATTATTTATTACAAATAACACTTCTACAAAACTTGTCATTCATTTTTATAAGCACACTCAAGTAGATTTGTAGCATTTTTTAACAATGGACTTGAGATATTTGAAATTAATGAAAACTTCCCATCCTCTAAATGAGGGGAAGTACTCAGCGGTTTTCCCAGCTGGGCATTGTATCTTGGAAAATAAAAAAAATGATTTCCAGAATGAGTCAAGGTAATTTTGAAATAAAAATTAATAACATTTCTAACTATAATACAAACACACACACTCAATCTCAAATTAAATGGTAAACAAGATATCTTGCATGCATTTGAAATCAATCATAGATGTGGGAGAATTACAAGTACTTCGAGTTTCTAATATTCTGGGACTCAGGAAATGAATCAACATACAAGGTTAACCACATATGTGTGTTTCCAAACACCTTGTCAAACATGAGTTCAGGGTTGTTATAAGATATGTCACAGTAGCATCAATCATACACAATGGATCAACATCCATTTTCATTAATATTCCTATGCAATCCATTCAAATGGGCTAAGGAATAAGCATTTAGGATTTAGGCAAGCATAGGGCTGCATAACATGTCTAAGGCATGCATTTTTATAGTGCATGCATGCATTTTTCATTAACAAGGTGTGCATATTCCTCCTTACTATGTAAACATGCAATCACATTCCCTCAATGAGCAATTTCAACTTGAGACATGCATTTTTCCTTTACAGGGTGTGCATTTTCCTCAATACCATGTTTTGATGTAATTTCTTAAGGTCAACATAAAATTACCAAAACAAGGCATGCATTTTTCTTTTTAGGGTGTGCATTTGTCATCTGCCATGTTTTCATGCATTAATTTTATGCATTTTTCCTTTTGAGGGTGTGCATTTTTCACTATGGGGCATGCATAACTTATTTGAAGGAATGGATGTTTCATAAGCATATATATCCCTGATATAATCATACCAATTTCACCATTGGGCGTGCATTTCCCTCGGTATGGCATGTGTTTCAACAAGGCTAGTTTTAACAATTTGACCTCTTTGTTTTGCAAGGCAGTTTTTACCCTTTATTCACAAAAAAAGGTTTTTTGTCTGAAAATTCCTACGGTGTCCTATAAAATACAAACCTAAGGCGTAAAATATTTTATTCCTTATTGTAGGATGGGTATGTTACAATTTCTTAACCATCCAATCCTCATTGTTTCCATTATTGATTTTTCATGCCAACCATTTGGAAAATAATGAAAGGATTAATTGGGTTTATTTTGTTGCATAAAACCACAATTCAATCTTATTATAGTATCCACATCTAAAAATACACACTCACATGTAAGAAATACATGTTTTACTTTTAAACTCTAATTTATGCCCTTTTGTAAAATGTGTGCCATGCTTCACAAAAATGCACCCCTAGGTCTTAAAACACCTCCAATTCGAGAAATTCAAGTTGTTGAGGGTGTATTAGATAATTTACACTTGTGTACATATTTTTATTTTTATTTTCAAACATAAATGTGGATGCTCTGTAAAAGAGGAAAAAATCCCTTGTAAATTAAAAGACCAAAACACTAGAAAGTGACCTAATGGAAATGCACGCCCATGCTTCTATATAGCTTGAAATTTAGTTATAAGAGATTTGGGGTGAACATAATAACATTATGAATCTACATATGTCACCCTAAGTGAAATTTAAAATGAAAAAGAACTTTTACCTTGAACCAAGATTTAAGATGTTTTATAAAATGGAGCGTAAAACTGTCTTTTTGTAAAATGCACATCGAGGACTCACATGACCTCCAAATTGAGTGATTCAAATTGTGGAGTTTGTATTTTATTATTTTACATATAGTAATACATTTAGTTTTTCATTTTCAAATGAAAAACCCTCTTCTGTGCATAGAGGCTAAAAAATTCTGTGTAAATGGAAAATAATGCATAAAGGGAAAAATGCATAACAAATCATGAAAACAGGTCATGATGAAAAATGCATTCCCTGCCAAGAAAAATCCATGCATGCAGTTGGAAATTTGCATGTTAGAAGTTACAGGACTATGGATATGTTGCAAGCCCTAAACATTGTATACTAGGGTGATATCTCAAGTTTTTTCCCTTTCCCTAATTTCAACAATATTGGATTTTGACCCGGGTTGAAAGGTTGGAGGATGCATGCCAACCATTTAACAAAAATGTTTACAAATGTTGGAAGGATGTTCCACAACTTTTTGATGAAATGGAAACCATATAATTGTTTCTCTTTCCTTTAATTCCTCTCACATGGGGTCATAGCTCCTCTTCCTCTCTATTATGTGTACTATGCTTTTTGGCCTATAGAAATGCATTTACATGTGTGAAATTGTTAGAATATATTCATATATTGTACTTATATTGCTTCATTTTGTTTTGTTGTAACAGTTAATTACAATTCCATATAAAATTACTCCAGAGAAAAATGGTAGTATGCTTCAAAGGTTATTTGTGGCATTGGAATCAAAGGGTGATAGGAAATGTTATTACCCTTGCAATCCATGCAAGGTATTCAATAGAAGAAGACTTTTAATAAAAATAGTTGAAACACATTGTAAATTGTTTGGACATGCTGAAGGGGGGTATGAATATCGTCCCTTGATAAGTTAGTACTCATTATATGTTTTTGTATTGATTGTATTCGTAGAACTTTCTATCCTTTCAATATTCATTACATACACTAATATCATTTGATTTATTGTAATTATAAATAAATGGAATCCTAAGTGCGATCTTGGGAATGTGCCAAGTAGTCGTAAAAATCATGTTGTACACAATGACGAATATGGAGAAAATATTAGATATAAAGTTATTCCCATGAAAGAAGATGACACTAATAATGGTACAGTTGAGAATGATGGTATAAATAAATTGATCTAGGACACCTTTTCTCCAATGGATGAAAATTTTGATGGTATTCATGATGTACCTCTGATAGAGAAGTGCAACAACCCCTTTACGAAGGCTCGAGGACAAATATTCTCTCTTCTATATTGATGTTGGTGAACTTGAAGGTATTGAATGGTTTTTCAAACACTTGTCTCATTCAGATCCAAAGGTATGTAATATAATTCGTCACATATACATAAAAGGTCTATTTTTGTTTTGTTTCTCTATTCTTAGTGTTATTAGTTACTGTGTAAATTATAAGGATGCAATATTTAATATTAATATTCTTTACATTAATTAGTTATATTTTTCATTGTATATTGTTAGGTGAATTTATCCTACCATCGTCAAATACTTTACCTTGCACATACTGAGAATTATCTACCATTATGAAAGATATTGGAATGGAGTACCAAGCTATCGATGCATGTCCTAATGATCATATTATTTATTATGTAAAATATACATCGGAAACAAAATTGCCACAATGTCAAATCAATAGATATCGAACAGATCAAGTAACACAACACGTTCCTTGCAAGGTTCTTTTTCATATTCCCATAATTACATGTTTGCAGCGATTGTTAAGGTGCCAAAGCATATCACAATTTATGGGTTACCATGCACATAACATAAGTGAATATGGTGTTCTTTGAATTCATGCATATGGTTATGCATTTAGGAACATTGAAGAAATATGGCCAATTTTTAAAGAAGAACCTCATAATTCTAGGACTTCATTGGAAGTTGACAGTGTCAATCCATTTGGTGAGCTCAGGTATTTTTACTCAGTGTGGCCTATTTTTGTTATAAACAATAACCTTCCTCCTTGGATTTCAATAAAGAGGGAGCATACACTATTAGCAATGATTGTTCCAGGTATTTGTTTAGAATATTTTTTTGAACTCAACATTTCATTTGTCTCGTTCATTGCATAATTTATTATATATACATATATACAAAGTAGTAATGATGTGTAGTTTCAATCAATTAGGTAATTACCAAGTTAAATATGTGAATTTATATATTGAGCCTCTTATCGACAAGCTACTAAAGTTATGGGTTGACACCACTATGTACGACATCTCTAGACCAATAGGGAAAAAATAATTTCAATTCCATGGAATATTTACATAGATAATTCATGATGTGCCAGGGATAACACATTTTTGTGGTATGTAATGCACTACTACACTTTAATAGTATATATGTTTTTGAAAATATCATGCATTTTTTAAAAATAATTCCTTGGTATATAATTTCTATTGACATTAATCCATATGTTGTAGGCCTACCAACCAAGTGTAAATTTTCATGTCCAATATGTGGTCCTAGGATGAAATCTCATTGTTTAAGAAGTTTAGGAAATGAGGTGTTTGATGAGTATAGGCACTTCCTCCCTAATAACCATAGCTATTGAACTAGAGAAAAACATCTTTTCAATTTCTAAGAAGAGACTGGAATAAAACCACGAAGAATGACACCCCACCTATGGAAGTTGGAATATAATAAAAATCGTTAAGGTAAGCAATTAGTCTATGTATCATATATATTATTTTTTACAATTTTAATTTGTATTGAAATCTATTGATTGTATATTAGTCTATGTATCATATATATTATTTTTTACAATTTTAATTTGTATTGAAATCTATTGATTGTATCTAACAATTATTGTTGTAATACCATTTATTTTTCATAAATGTCGTCAAGGAATTAATGGGCTTCCAAGAGGAATGAAAACATACCCTATACAATTCAACAAGTTTCCCTATTATGAGCACCTAAAAATAGCTAATTTGTTTGATATAATGCATATCGAGAATAATGTAACATAAACATTATGGAAAATTTTATATGGAAGGAGTGACAAAGAAAAAATTGGCTAAATTTTTAGTGACATTCAAGAAGCCAATCATGCAATGAAAAATGTGATTAATCCAAATAGTGATGGACATTGAGATAGTATTCCATGGTTTTTAATAGAGTAACAAATCAATGTTGTAAAATACGTCATTAGGAAAATTAAATTTCCCACGAGATTTTCTTCAAACATAAATAATATCTTAACGAAGAAAGGTGAATTTGGTGGGGTAAAAACTCATGACTGGCATACCTTCATTAAAGTAATTATTTTGTTATATTTCTATATCGGTGTACATATTTTTGGTATTTTTTTTTTACTTTTTTGTTACAGTATGTTGTACCTCTAATCTTTATAATGATTCATTTTTTTAATAGTATGTTCTACCTCTATCTCTTCCATACAACTTTGAAAACAACATAAAAAAAGTCACATATGATCTTGGCAAATACATGAGGTAAGCAACGATTTCTATGAAAAATATTCGTTGCATAACTTGTTCACATGTGTTGTACTTGCAATGTATACACTTAAACTTGCAGTCATTTTCTTACATCACGTGTAGGTGGTTGTCATCTAAATAATTCCATAAAGAAGATATTGGAGGAGAGATCTTCCTTGCTTAATGTGCGAAATTGTTGGCAGCTATATTTATCTCTATATTTTCTACAAGCTGCCTACACAAGGCTTTTAAACCTTCATTAATCATTGCAACTGTTTAAATGATCTCATCATTCTTCTCCTTTTGCATGCCTTCTTTTCGTTTTCATTTTTCACGACTCCAAGCGTGAAAACCCACAGTTAGAATTCATGTTGATTACATCAAAGGATTAATGATCATTTGGTTTATCATGAACCTACTTGAACCTGGTTACCACTCCTTGGTCTCAAAAACACCTTGATTTCATATGTATCAAGCCACCACTCACTTTTCATTTAACTATTATGGTTTCAATTTATAAATTCGTTGATGCAATGGTTATTTGACATATTGGTGTTTCTTTTAAATCATGCAAATGTCATTGTTTATTTAACATTCGGATCGATTTTTGGATATGTATATCATGGTTTTCAATGGTTATGATTTTTATGTACCAAGGTGTCATTCCAATTACAGCCAGATATGATTTGTTTGCATGGCCTTGAACTAATCCACCATCCTCGCACGCATAAGCATTAACGCTATGTCTTGCATTTCGGGTTGCCTTTGTTTTGTGTTGGGGAAGCTTCAGGAAAATGGTTCTACGTCTACCCTGTCAAACCCTCTCGTCTATTACCCTGTTGATTTTATGCTATTAGTTATGGCTCCTGTAATGAGAATTGAGCCAAATGGTGTCCAAACTTTGTTGTTGTTTGATAACGCCCGAGAGGACCTAGAGAGGAATGGTTGGTTGGTTTTTATTGAGAATTTTGAGGGTTTCAACCTAGCAGTCGCTCAGCAATTTGCACTTACATTCGATGGGTGCAGGGCCAAAGTTGGGGACATCCAACTTGAAGTGAACGAGGATTTCCTTAGCTCATCCACTGGTCTACCAACCGAGGGACAAAGATGGTTTAAAAATTTGAAGGTTGACGAAGTACCATGGCCACTGCTATTTACCTCAAGGAAGATCAACAGTTGCAACAAAGGTATGTTGGTTACAGCTCTTAAATCTTGATGGCATGATTTATTGGCTATTATCAAGCAGTTCATTACATGCGAGGGTAGATACAGTTTAGTTTTCCTATACCACCTCCAGTTGCTCATGAGTTTCATAGATTTTCCTTCAAATATGCCACATTTCCTCGTTCAAAGTTTATATAAAATGCCTAAACGTTTCAAGAGGGAGAAAGCTGACTCCAGCCTCTTCTACCATTGTTTAATTAAAATTATTATGGTTCATCAGTTGAAGGTGAATGGAAATTGTTGGGACGCTTTCTTGTTGAGGAATGGTTTTGCTAGTCCTGAAATTGGACAAGTTGACAAAATTGTTGTTACAGAAACCCTTTTCGGGCATGTCATTCCCCCTCCTATGCTATTGCCCTCTGTTGAACCCTTAACCTACCTGAACGATGCCCAACCCGACACCCTGCCTGACTCATCTCTAAAAGACAATGGTAAGCCTGTTAAGAGGTCTGCAAAGAAAAAGGGAAAAAACAACAATGATATCAATTGCAAAGGTAAAAAGGTCGCGCGCTGGGTATTAAGGTGTGCTCATAACAAACCTAAAGAAAACGTAGACCAAAACCCAATTCTATTGAGTGAATATTTTGATTCAGAAATCGAACGATTTCTGACCGAGGAGTATCCATACTCACACGGCCTTTGTTCAGCCAAGCCCTATGACTATGTGACGAACCTCCCACCATGTCTTAAAGATGACCCTAACTACCCTAGGATCAAACTCGACAGAGGAACTGATGGTCGATTCAGAAGTTCCTCACCTGTGAATGCACAACCTGATCAACCATAGTGCAATGAATGCAAGTCGTGGCTCGAATCTCGGATCAAGTCCTTGGAGGATCGAGTGAATGTACTAACTAAAGAGAACGACATATTGCAAGCTAATGATAAAAGGCAGAAGACCACATGCTCTGTTGTCTTTAAAAATGTAGAGGCGGCTACTGCCATTGTCAATTCAAAAATGCTTGATGAAAATCCCTGAATCCAAGGTATGATATTTTAAAAGTAATTTTAGGATGATTTCATTTGTGTTTTGAATTAGCATATAGGATTTGTTGGCTCAAATTGCATCCATTTCTATTTTTATTGAATGAATAAAACACGATTCTGTTTATAATAATAACTAGCTACAGAATCGTGAGATTCTGTAGCTAGTTATGAAAATTTGAATTGTTTTGATTTTACAACTAAAATACAATATGAACATCATGTATTCTTGTGCATTGGCAGGTACACACGAATTTTAAAGGAGATTGGATCGACAGTGGAATCTTTGAACATGATTTTTCTTTACATAGTTTTGGATTAGGCTGTTAGTCTTAGATAGAAATAGGAATTTGGGAGATTGTATTCCCATAATTTTTGCAACAGCTTTGATAATTTCCACAAGGAATGTTTGATCCTGTGGCCTTTATATATGTATTATTTTTGTAAACAAAGATCATCACTGCTTGGGAGCAGAAACTATGGATTGGTGATTATTCAAACTTGAATGAAAGTGGATATTTGAATGGCTTTAGCTTCAACATATCATATTTTTGTTCAAGTTTTGTTCATTTCAATTTGTAATCAAATTTTTTACTACTTTAGATATCATAATTTGTTACAAGTTGATGTGATATGATTTATATAGCATCCATGTTTTATGTTTCTCATTTTATATACAACAATTAATCTGTTCACATTTGATAATTAGAAGGTTGATCTTCTTCATTCAATGAACAGTGATACACAAATTTTCATACTCAGATTTATCTTAATATGATCATTTGTTAAATTATAAATTGTTGCTGCTATATGTCTTGCTTGTTCTGTCATTAGTATTCAAGTGTCACTGCTTCCTGTTTACGAGAAGCATTTGGAAAATCTGGTGTGGGTTGCCCCCATCAAACAACAAAATCAAATACTGTGCACAGGACGAATAGGAAACACTATTACAGGTCAGTCTGTTAGTGCTATTTAATTAGTTTAATTAATATATAAATTTCCTATAATCTAAACATGTTTCACTATTCATTTATGTAGTTTAGATACACAGTGAAGATTGTTATTTTTATTTATCAACTAGATAGTTTCCATTTTATTTCCTGTTTATAAAAGTTATAAAAAATCAAAAAACACCAGCTTCGTTGTCATAAGTCAATTCATATAGGATTTTGAAAATTTTGATCAAAACTTGCATTTTGTGAATACTGTACATATAATAGAAATATAAACATATCGTTTCACTGTATATTTAATAAGTAGAACTATCATTCTGTTAGCTAGTAAAACTATAAATATATTTTGGATTGCATATAGTTTTCAGCAGCTGTTTGTTTTTCATTTAGTTAGTTTCTTTAGTTTTTTGTCTTTTTGCTTTCATAGGACTTAGATCGGCTAATGGAGCTGCTAAACCCGTCAGAGTGGATTAATCCAAATGGCTTGGGTTATTTAGACAACCCCAGACCGGATTCACTCCTCTAGTTGACAAGCGGTCAATTTCGCCCGTCAACAAATGGCGCTAGAAGGAGGGCCTAAAAATTATTAATGGCACGAGGTGGTCGTAAGACTCCTCCACCACCCAACCACTCACCTATATTGACAAGAAATCATTCAAATGACAACATCGTCCCTCAAACAGCAACCACATCAAACGATGATCTACGGATCACAGTTGAACCAGTAACCCCAAATCCTACAGGTGGTGATGTACAAGAGATTGTCCGCCAATCTCTCATAAGAACACATAGTGCCTTCACTCGTTTAAGACAACCAAACTGAACTTTGGACCAACCATTAGATTTTGTTGATATCAGAGAACAACTTGGAGGCACTAATCTCACTTTAAACCCTACAGATCCAATCCTCATTCCTGCAGCAGGAGAATCTGGAATACCAGCCTCACCACCTCCTTCTTCCCCTTCTTCTTCTTGAGAAGAATCCTCTGATGAAGGCAGTTCCTCTTCCTAGCCTTTGAAACCACCCACACCAATGGACAACCAGAACAATCCTGCCAGACCCTGGCTCAACCAAGATGCAGTAGCCGTACCCGGGCCTCAACATCCCTTACCCTAATACCTAGAGAAATCTCTCCCTAAATTTGACCCAGACTCTAAATAGATCACCGAAGATCATATTAAAAATTTTATGTTAGCCATTAGACTTTGTAATGATGAGCACGAAGACGTAGTCTGTAGATTATTCCCCTACACTTTCGAGGGCAATGCCTCTACCTGGTACTTTGCCCAGCAGCCCCATACCATCGTGTCATGGGAGAAGTTTGAATCCTGTTTTCTTGAGAAGTTTGGAGACGAAAAGTCCCCAAAAGTTCTAGTCATGGAGCTTTCTAGTTTAAGAATGAACCCCAAAGAGAAAATCAAAGACTTTAACCAAAGATTCTTAACACTAAAGAACCGAATCCCTATGGATTCGATGCTTGCTGAGAATCTTATCATAGCATATTATACAAAAGCCTTACATCAAAGTATAGCCATTTGGGTAAAGAGATCTAAGAAAGCCACATTGTTAGAGGCCTTTGAAGAGGCCAGTCAGATTGAGAAAGACATCCTCAGCTTAAAAGACACTACTAGCAACGAAATAGAGACTAGTTCATCTTCCAAAAAGAAAATCGAAATCCTCCCTAGACCTGCCCAAAACAAAACGCAACCTGAAAGCTCAGATCTAGAAAACTTACAAAAAGTCATTAAAAAACTGTCAAATCAAGTTATAGATTTGAAAAGGACGACCGAAGAAGCTTCTTCAAGAAAAGGGCCTTACAAACCCCCGTTTAGGAAGCCTTTTCCTCCCAACCGAGCTAATTCAAACACCGAAGGCTTAAATCTAGAAAGCATGCAATTTGCCATTCAAATGATTCTAGAAGCCCAGGATAACTTGATGCCCTCTGAGGTACCTAAGAAAGTAGTTGAACAAGAGACAATTGAAGAAGATGAATCTTCTCCGAACATTTTTGGACACTTCTCGGATAGCATTTTTCAAGCTAATTTCAAGACAGTGCATCCCTACAATACTAGGAGTAATACAACAAACAAGCCTTCTTTTGAAAACACTATGACTTTTCCCTTAAAACAGTCTAAAACAACTGAAAATAAATAGAATTATGCAAACCCAAGCTCAGATTATGATTTAGTTGAAGATCTAAAAAATTTAAGGGCTAACATTTCTGTTTATGAATTATTAAAATTCTCGTTTCTGCGACAAAATATGTTACAGAATATCGCAGAGAATGGAAAAAACGGTAATCCAAGCAATAACAAAGTTTTTCAGAATAACCCAAAATTTCCTCAGAAGGCCTCCGCTAAGAATAATTCTGATCCTCATGAGAAGAGAGACCTTCACGTAAATAATGTAAAAAATGTAGATAAATTAGTTTTAGAGGCTTCGAGTAAAAAGCAACAAGCTTCCACCATCAGTACTCACAGAAACGTCCCTCCATTTTTGTTAACTTTTGAAAGATTTAATAGGAACGTGCAAAATTGTATGGTAGATTCAGGAGTGTCTTCCAACGTAATGTCGTGGTCTGTGTGTCAAAAGATTAATGTTGAAGTTGAACCATCCACCTTAAATATCATCCAACTTGATCGAACTAGTGTTAAAGTTATAGGCGAATTAAGGAATGTGCTTATAAGATTATCGTCTAACCCCAAAGTTCATCAAGTAATTGATATTATTGTTGTAGATATTCCAGAAGTTTATGGCTTGTTTTTAAGAAGAGACTGGTCATAACAGCTACACGGCTATTTCACGATAGATTGGTCTCACTTGTGGTTGCCCGAGAATGGAAAGCCCAACAAAATCAAGGTAAATCGTGAACGTTACCTAAAGTTCACAGTGATAGATTTAAATGATCCCAATAAACCATTTACACCTTCTGTCGATTCACCCGAAATACAAGGGATGGATACCTTTTTCGGCAATTTCATGGTCGATACTTCCGCTATTACTAACCTGGAGCAACAGTCTGAAATTGTGGCATATATGCAGCCAGCAGTTTCTACCCAATGGTCTCATACACCCGACAAAAATCAAATATGGTCTCTTTACTTTGACGGGTCAAAGTCCAAGGAAGGAGCTGGTGCGAGCTACGTTATTATTGATCCAGCAGGTAACAAAACCCTGATTGCATGCAGGTTAGAGTTTGAATGTACAAACAACACAGCAGAATATGAGGCTTTATTGCAAGGCCTCAGGAAAGCATTAGATATGAACATTCAAAATTTGACTGTCTTTGGCGATTCAGAAATCGTGGTTAGACAGGTAAGAGATTCTATCCACTGTTTATCTCCCCATCTTAAAAGCTACCAATCTGATGTATGGAATTTGATGAATAATTTTTCTTCTTTTAACATAAATTATATTCCTAGATTGAATAATTCGAAAGCCGATTTGTTAGCTAACGTAGCTTCGAAACTCTTTCCTGCAGAAGTCTTGTCCCCGAATGCATTGTCCGTCAAACTTTTGTTCAGGCCATCCGTCCCCGACAACATCACGAATTGGAGAGTCTTCAATGATGATCAACAAATTATTAGTTTCCTGCATATGGAAGAAACTTTCCAAGGTGCAGTGATCGACGAATGCACTCATGACGAGAATCTTCATGATTTCACGGTAATACCAGATTCAAGATCTCCTGAATCTTCATCAGACATGGTAAATTCTATCCCTAAATCTGTAGTTAGATTAGAAAAATGTTATGATCTTCAAGACAAATTCAAAAAATCGGTCAACTGTAAAACAAATAGTTCCTCTTTATCATATGAAAAAGTAAACTTGGGAACTAATGACAATCCACAGTGCATTAATTTATGGGTTGGGTGTTATGAACAAGAGAAAGTAGTGTTTATTAAATTGTTTAAGGAATTCAAAGATTTTTTTGTGTGGACGTATGACGACCTAAAAACCTTTGATCCTAACATCATACAACACGTCATTCCTATGAAACCCCAAACCTTGCCATTTCAACAAAAGTTAATAAAAATGCACCCTAAACTCAAACCGACCGTCAAAAAAGAATTAAATAAACTCCTGAATGCTAAGATAATCTTCCCAGTTAGGCACACGCAATGGGCCTCTAATCTTGTCCCTGTCCGGAAGAAGAGTGGTGAAATTTGACTATAAGTCGATTTCTAAAACCTCAATCGAGCATCTGATAAAGACAACTACCCTGTCCCACCCATGGAACAGATCCTTCAACAGGTATCTGGTTCTGAAAGATTATCCTTATTGGATGGTTTTTCAGGGTATAACCAAGTCCTGATGTCTCCTCTAGAACAACTTAAAACTACCTTCCGCACTCCATGGGGCACCTACGCTTATAGGAAAATGCCCTTTGGACTCATTAATGTTGGTGCCAGTTTCCAGAGAGTGATGGACATCGCTTCCCGAGGCTTAATCAATCAATATTTCATAGTTTACCTAGATGATGTTACTATATTCTCGAAAAACAAATCTAATCATCTAGCTCATTTGAGATCCGTTCTACATCGATGTCATAAGTACGACATTTCCTTGAATCCTAAAAAATCTATCTTCGCAGTAGAACAAGGTAAGCTCTTAGGATTTATTGTGTTGAGTGAAGGGATGATTATCGACCCTGAAAGGACTCAAGTCATCTCGAAACTCCCCCCTCCCTTGTCAAAAAATTCTATGCAGCCTTTCTTAGGCTAGATAAATTTTGTCAGGAGATTTGTCCCCAGTTTTTCAGAAATGGTGAGACCTTTACAGAACTTAATAAAAAAGGACGTACAATACCATTGGGGACCCTTAGAAAACCAAGATTTTAATTCAATAAAAAAGGCCATAATAGACGCTCCTTCTCTGATGAGCCCCGACTTTTCGCAAGACTTCACTCTCTACACATTTGCTTCTGAATGCTCCTACGTTGTTGTCCTAACTCAAAAGAACTTCGAAAACAATGAAGTCCCAATTGCCTATATGAGCTCAACCTTCAAAGGCACAGAACTCAATTACCCAGCAGTAGATCAGCAAGCCTATGTTATTTTTAAAGAAGTAAAGAACTTCCAATCTTATCTTTTGAAATCTAGGATGAAAATTATTGTCCCTTACCTAGCCGTCATAAATCTGTTAGTACAAAAAGAACTAGGCGAAAAGAGGGAAAACTGGGTCACCTCCTTACAAGAGTATGACATAGAAATCACCCCAACACAAATAGTGAGAGGTCAAGGGCTATGCAAGTTAGTCGCTGACTCAGTGGCAGGACAACAAGAGGAAAACGATATGTCAAACCCAGGACAACACAACCAAAATTTCATCTGTTGTGCACTAAACCATGTTAGTCCTTAGTATGATGATATAAGATTCTGTCTTGAACATGGGTCAGCCCCCTGTCACCTGAATCCCACTAAAAGAAGAGCGTTAAGATTGAAATCTGCCTCCTTTCATTTGATTAATGGTATTCTGTTTCGTCAAAATTTTGATGGAGTATTAATGCGTTGTCTTGAGAAAGATGAAGCAGAAAAGGTCTAATTAGAATTGCACGTAGGAGAAGCTGGCGGGAATTTTGGTGGAGATAGCACTGCCCATAAAGTTTTAATAGAAGGTTATTACTGGCCTACACTTTTTATAGATGCTCATGCCTTGTGTCGCAAGTGTGTTATCTGTCAAAAAGCGTCCAGACGAATACAGAAACCAACCTTCCCTCTACAACATGTTTCAGTAGACTCCCCTTTTCAGCAGTGGGGTCTTGATATTATAGGCCCAATCAATCCACCATCCTTATAGCAACATAAGTTCATCATAATAGCCACGGATTACTTAACTAGGTGGTCTGAGGCTGCCCCATTAAAAGTTTTGAATACCAGTGAGGTAATTGCCTTTCTGAATTCAAATATTATTACTCGTTTTGGTATCCCTGAATGTTTAGTATTCGATAACGCTTCCTATTTTTCATCTCTTGAGATGAGTGAGTTCTCTCTAGAAAAAGGAATTAAATTAAAATATTCTGCCAACTATTACCCTCAAGGCAATGGATTGGCAGAATCCACTAATAAAAATCTGATTAAAATCATCAAGAGAACGGTATCTGAAAACCACAAAAATTGGCATAATGCACTGTTAAACGCAATCTGAGATGATAGAGTAACTCCGAAAGCTGATGTGGGTAACTCTCCCTTATTTCTCATCTATGGCAGAGAGGCAATTCTTCCACCACATATTCTTCTTCCCTCACTGCAGCTATCACAGAAAATACAAGAAGAGGATTGTCCCCCTTTGGAGAATCGAATTAACGCATTATTAAAACTAGAAGAAGTGAGGGCTCAAGAAAAATGGAAGTTGGATCAGCATCAACTTGTGGTTAAAAGCTAGTTTGATTCCAACTATGCCTCTGACAGGAACTTTGAAGTAGGTGACCTTGTCATAAAATGGGACAAACCACATGAGAGAAAGGGAGAGCATACAAAGTTTCAGAACTTGTGGCTAGGACCATTTTTGATTGCTGAGAAATTGGGTCCCAACTCTTTCAGATTACAGAGTCTAGAGGGACAGCCAGACACCTATCTGGTGAATGGCCAAGCTCTAAAAAGGTTTTTCGCTTGATGACAACCCTGTGTACACTGTGTAAATATTTTTCCTTTGTTTTCTTTTCATTTTTCTTTGTTTTTTTAGTTTTGATTTCTCCCTTATGCTTACCAGTTTTTACTTTGAAATACATATACCCGCATCATGAACTGTTCAGACTAAGAGAACAGAAAAATTTCTCCTCTAAAATGACTGCTGAAAGTTTGTTTAAACATCAATTATGATATGCTTCTGAAGATTATAGCCATGTTAAAGAAAGTTGGTTGCTTGAAAGACGTTTCTTGATTTCAATCTGTAACTGAAGCTTTTCATGATCATCCATTTCTTCTTACGTTGTTCTTGTTCCTTAAGAGAACAACTCAGAAATGTCTCCCTGCCTTCGAAGGTAGGTTTACCAATAAACCATCTCTAGATCTTAAGGAAGGACAGTTTAAAAAAAAAATCTCTCAAGGTCTGTAATTTATTAAAATATGTCAAAAATATCACAATTTTCAGCGTCACCCCGCTCGATTAAATATCTTTAAAACCAAATAAATCATTAAAGAGTTGTGGGAAGTGCTTGTAAACCCGCCGAGATACTGAACAGGTCTGCTAGTAGCAGGTAAATGCATGCATGATGCCAAGATAACTTCGTCGGGGTACTGAACAGGCCCACTGGCAGCGAAGCAATGTCGGGTATGTGAAAATTCTCAGATATGGAATCTTTTGACCTTAAATGTCCTTCGTTCTAATCTGGAACTTCCTGGCAGGATACGAATATTGGAGTGGGTTAAATGGAAACCCTATCGAGGCTATGGAATACTACTGGTAGCAGTGGCTCTGTCAACAGTATTGGAGATTTTAACCTTAATATCGTGACTCGCTTTTGTTTAGATTGTCATCAGTTTTCATCTTTTAAATAACAAGCAATCTGAAACTGGAATTTTTTATGATTGATAATGATGTTCAAACGGTTTTATGGTTGATTTCAAGTTGGATTTTTTCTCATTATCTTAATCTGTACTTGTTCGTTTGGCAGAGATAACTGCTTCTACCAGTGTGTCGCCATTGTTGGAAGCTATATTTATCTCTATCTTTTCTACAAGATGCCTACACAAGGTTTTTAAACCTTCATTAATCGTCACAACTATTTAAATGATCTCATCATTCTTCGCTTTTTGCACGCCTACTTTTTCGTTTTCGTTTTTCACGACTCCAAGCATGAAAACCCACAGTTAGAATTCATGTTGATTACATCAAAGGATTAATGATCATTTGGTTTATCATGAACCTACTTGAACCTGGTTACCACTCCTTGGTCTCAAAAACACCTTGATTTCATATGTATCAAGCCACCACTCACTTTGCATTTGACTATTATGCTTTCGATTTATAAATTTGTTGATGCAATGGTTATTTGACATATTGGTGTTTCTTTTAAATCATGCAAATGCCATTGTTTATTTAACATTCAGATCGATTTTTGGATATTTATATCATGGTTTTCAATGGTTATGATTTTTATGTGCCGAGGTGTCATTCCAAGTATAGCCAGATATGATTTGTTTGCATGGCCTCGAACTAATCCACCATCCTCACATGCATAAGCATTAACGCTCTGTCTTGCATTTTGGGTTGTCTTTGTTTTGTGTTGGGGAAGCTTCGGGAAAATGGTTCTGTGTCTACCCTGTCAAACCCTCTCACTGATTACCCTATTGATTTTATGCTATTAGCTATGGCTCCTGTAGTGTGAATCGAGCCCAACGGTGTCCAAACTTTGTTGTTGTTTGATAACGCCCGAGAGGACCTAGAGAGGAATAGTTGGTTAGTTTTTATTGAGAAGTTCGAGGGTTTTAACCTAGTAGTCACTCAGCAATTTTCACTTACATTCGATGGGTGCAAGGCCAAAGTTGGGGACATCCAACTCGAAGTGAACGAGGATTTCCTTATCTCAGCCACTGGTCTGCCAGTTGAGGGACAAAGATGGTTTAAAAATTCGAAGGTTGACAAAGTACCATGGCCATTATTGTTTACCTCAAGGAAGATCAACAATTGTGACAAAGGTATGCTGGTTAAAACTCTTAAATCTCCATGGAATGATTTGTTGGCTATTATCAAGCAGTTCATTACATGCGAGGGTAGATACAGTTTAGTTTTCCTATACCACCTCCGACTGCTCATGAGTTTCATAGATTTTCCTTTAAATATGCCACATTTCCTCCTTTGGATTTTATACAAAATGGCTAAATGTTTCAAGAGGGAGAAAGCCGACTCCAGCCTCTTCCACCATAGTTTAATTAAAACTATTATGGTTCATCAGTTGAAGGTGAATGGCGATTGTTGGGATGCTTTCTTGTTGAAGAATAGTTTTGCCAGTCCTGAAATTGGACAAGTTGACAAAACTGTTGTTACATAAACCCTTGTCGGGCCTGTCATTCCCCCTCCTATGCTCTTTCCCTCTGTTGAACCCTCAACCTACCCGAACGATGCCCAACCCGACACCCTACCTGACTCATGTCTAAAAGACAGTGGTAAGCTTGTTAAGAGGTCTGCAAAGAAAAAGGGAAAAATCAACAATGATATCAATTGCAAAGGTAAAAAGGCCGCGCACTGGGTATCAAGGTGTGCTCGTAACAAACCTAAATAAAACGCGGACCAAAATCCAATTCTGTTGAGTGAAGATTCTGATTCAGAAATCGAACGATTTATGACCGAGGAGTATCCATACTCACATGGCCTTTGTTCAGCCAAGCCCTATGACTATGTGATGAACCTCCCACCATGTCTTAAAGACAACCCTAACTACCCTGGGATCAAACTCGACAGAGGAACTGATGGTCGATTCAGAAGTTCCTCACCTGTGAATGCACAGCCTGATCAACCATAGTGCAATGAATGCAAGACATGGCTCGACCGATATTATACAGACGTCCCTTTGCTCCAATCTTGGATCAAGTCCTTGGAGGACCGAGTGAATGTACTAACTAAAGAGAACGACAGATTGCAAGCTAATGATAAAAGGTAGAAGACCACAGGCTCTGTTGTCTTAAAAAATGTAGAGGCGGCTACTGCCATTGTCAATTCAAAAATAGCTTGATGAAAATCCCTGAATCCAAGGTATGATATTTTAAAAGTAATTTTAGGATGATTTTGTTTATGTTTTGAATTAGCATATAGGATTTGTTGGCTCAAATCACATCCATTTCTGTTTTGATTGAATGAATAAAACATGATTTTGTTTATAATAATAACTAGCTATAGAATCGTGAGATTCAGTAGCTAGTTATGAAAATTTGAATTGTTTTGATTTTACAACTAAAATACAATCTGAACATCATGTATTCTTGTGCATTGGCAGGTACACACAAATTTTAAAGGAGATTGGATCTACAGTGGCATATTTGAACATGCTTTTTCTTTACATAGTTTTGGATTAGGTTGTTAGTCTTAGATAGAAATAGAAATTTGGGAGATTGTATTCCCATAATTTTTGCAACAGCTTTGATAATTTCCACAAGGAATGTTTGATCTTGTGGCCTTTATATATGTATTATTTTTGTAAACAAAGATCATCACTGCTTGGGAGCAGAAACTATGGATTGGTGATTATTCAAACTTGAATGAAAGTGGATATTTGCATGGCTTTAGCTTCAACATATCATATTTTTGTTCAAGTTTTGTTCATTTCAATTTGTAATCAAATTTTTTACTACTTTAGATATCATAATTTGCTACAGGTTGATGTGATATGATTTATATAGCATCCATGTTTTATGCTTCTCATTTTATATACATCAATTAATCTGTTCACATTTGATAATTAGAAGGTTGATCTTTTTCATTCAATGAACAGTAATACGCAAATTTTCATACTCAGATTTATCTTAATATGATCATTTGTTAAATTATAAATTTTTGCTATATGTCTTGCTTGTTCTGACATTAGTATTCAAGCGTCACTGCTTCCTGTTTACGAGAAGCATTTGGAAAATCTGGTGTGGGTTGTCCCCATCAAATAGCGAAATCGTATACTATGCACAGGACGAATAGGAAACGCCATTACAGGTCAGTCTGTTAGTGCTATTTAATTAGTTTAATTAATATATAAATTTCCTATAATCTAAACATGTTTCACTGTTCATTTCTGTAGTTTAGATACACAGTGCAGATTGTTATTTTTATTTATCAACTAGATAGCTGCCATTTTATTTCATGTTTATAAAAGTTATAAAAAATCAAAAACACCAACTTCGCTGTCATAAGTCAATTCATATAGGATTTTGCAAACTTCAATCAAAACTTGCATTTTTTGAACACTGTACATATAATAGAAATATAAACATATCAGTTCACTGTATATTTAATAAGTAGAACTATCATTCTGTTAGCTAGTAAAACTGTAAATATATTTTGGATTGCATGTAGTTTTCAGCAGCTATTTGTTTTTCATTTAGTTAGTTTCTTTATTTTTTTGTCTTTTTACTTTCGTAGTACTTATATCGGCTAACGGAGCCGCTAAACCCATCGGAGTGGATTAATCCAAATGACTTGGGTTATTTAGACAACCCCGGACCGGATTCACTCCTCCAGTTGACGAGCAGTCAATTTCGCCCGTCGACGGAAATGAAAAAGTACCTACCTTCGGAATTTTTCAATGCACAAGAACAATACCTAATATAGATGGATATTGGTGGTTACCCACCTATTCCAACTGGCTCAAAACAGTTTTCTGACAACTTACTATTTTTAGCATTTTTTCAGTTCCTAAACTTCAGGGGCCATTTTGAGGGAATAAAAAATGATTTTTCATGATAGATCACCTCAATGTTAGCCAAAGGCTCTGATTGAACCCCCAAAATGAATATCCTCATCGATACCTTTCCAGCGAGCTATCATGCGCCCCAAACGGAGATCGTATGCCAAAGTTACACCCACGGGAAGTTGATACACCAAACTACCCAAAACAGGGTCCACGCAATTGTTGGATTTTCATATTCCAGGGTTAGGATTTTGGATTTTATTTATGATAAAAAGGCCTTCGGAGCCTCATTTTAAAATCATCTTCTTGTGAATGTAAGTATTCGTCATATCTCTTCTTAGAGATAAGATGCCACCATTCTAGAAAGTCTTTCACTCTGTATTTATACAAGTAGAAACACAACTTCTCCATTATCCTTCCATCAATTATTAATCTTTTCCATGGTACCTAATTATTCATGAATTGTTATTTTTTCATATAGTTGGTCGAGAGTGGGATGCACTACATTTATACATTTCAAATAATATTGATTGGATGAAGGTATGGATAGAACGTTGTATACAATGTTATGGTAGGTTATCATGGGAAGGGGTCGCTACATTGGTTAAAGAGGCTCATCATAATCAAGATACCAATATTACACAGAGGGAAATTGATTTAGCATATAGTTTAAATGATAAACATGAAAGTATATTCACCCACAATTTTTACCTATTTTCCATTATATTAATGTATATTGTCTATTACTTTCTTAAAATAGTTATTGATTCTAAATATGTTAATTACTTGACAATGCATTTTTAGTGTTGAACATAATTCAGTTGAAACACCAAAAGAATATGTGGTGCAATGACTGTAAATTTCACATCAAAAAGTTGGATGACAAGAAAAAAAAACCTTTGATTGTGGCATAATTGTAGTATTTCAGGTCACTAATGTTTCCCGTAGAAGTGACAGGCATCCAAAGGTATCTAAAAATAGATACTATGGGTATTTGAATGATATACTTGAATGTGACTTTAAATTCTTTAAATTAGTCTTGTTCGAGGTCAAATGGTATATGTTACAAATGAATGAACGAGATCCTGAAAGAACTGTTATTGAGCATGTGAATGAATTTATCATGGTTAATACAAGGACGCTTGAGCCGGGTACTGAGCTTTATGTTCTTCCAAGCCAATGTGAGCAGGTCTTTTACTCAGATGTTCTAGGTAAAGAGGGATGGTCATATGTTGTTAGATATTATCCAAGAGGAAGGCCTATAAAGTATAATGTAGAGGAATAATATGATATTGAAGAAGAAGATGATGCATAGGAGCAAGTAGATGTGTTAGACAAAGAATATGAAGAATTTGAGCTAGATGTAGATGGCAATGTTCTCGATGATAATATCAACGATGAAATTATCAAAAATGACATTGATGTTGACATTGCTATGCCCAATCCTTACAACGTCGATTCTGAACCATATTATAGACTAAATAATACATATTTTGAGTTAGACGAAGAATAATATCAATGATAATGAATTTTTAAAATGTAGGTCGGGGTATGTGATTATATATTTTCTATGACTTATTATCTTTAAAGTATTTTCTTATATGGGTTGATTGTTTCTTGTTAATGTGTATGCCATATTATTGTATGTATCATTAGTTGGTTAGAATTCATTTACCTTGATTTCTCTCATAACCCACCAAACTATATCCTCCTAACCCATTTTCAGCATGTGTTAATTGATTTTAACTATTAGTAAATATAAATTATATTACAAACAAATAAAAATTAAAAATAAACAAAAAATAAAACAAAGATAAAAACAAAAAAATTCAAAGATAAAAAAAAACCTATGGTGCCAAACCCACTACAAAATAAACCCACTCCAAACCCGTTGACCACTACATTGATCTACCCCACCTGCAATTATGGAGAGTGCACAGGGGAGCATACATGTACAAGGAGAGATCGACCCCACCTATGCGTCCAAGGAGGGATCAACCCCACAAGGTATTTGATATGTAGCCTCGTCACTGATGTAGATAGAGAATGTATATCTTGTAGCTATTTGTTCAATATGAAATGGTTTACAATGGCTTTGTTTGTCTTCAATTCAAATCAAGTTTTCCTTATCATTTAGTCCTAACTTTAGGTTTGATACCATGTATACTGCATATTTTTCCATTTTTTTGTACATGTAACATAGAACAAACAAGGTTTGAAATGAAAATTCAACAAACACGACCGGACCAAAAATATAGATCCAAGATCGACAGTCTCAATTTATTTCAGCCAATGAAGGTGCATGTTTGATAAAAAGGGGTCGGAGCCCTAAATTATATTTACCATTGTATTAACGGTTGATAACATGTCATATCCTTATTCATTTCGATAAGAAAGGGTGGTATTATCAAACCACTTTAGCTCTCCCCGAAATGTGAAAATGGATGACATATGGCACCATGATGTAAGCCAAATCAAAACCACATATCTGTACACACACTCTTTCTTTCATTTACCTATAAATTTTGTTTTTCTAATTTCTATGCATGAATTGTGCTATGCCACTTTCAATTACTTTCAAATAGATAGTTTGGGTATGGGGAATTTAGAGTGATGTGAGGGGTGGAAGGGGACAAATGAGTTTCCACCTTCATGTGGTTGGCCCTATTTAGTAGAAAATAAATTATTCTCGAAACCAAGAGAAGCTCATTCAAGTATTCCATTTTAGTCTTTATAGAGTCTTGTACATGTTGATATGTACTTTACTTATTTATTTGATTATTATTCAGTCATATAAACCTGTATTCTCTAATGATTTCTTAAGGTCTTCGCAATGAAAACGCAACTAACAACTAGCCTATGTGTGATGTGGTTGTACAATCTCCTGCCTCATTGAGCTCATGGATGCGGGTAGTTAGTAATAATTTTTCCATTTTAGTTAGTGTGTGTGCACAATTGCTAAATATTCATGTGTATTTCAACCCTTTATTAAATTCTGGGAAAAAATCACCCTAGTATGCATTCTTTAGGATTTACAAAAAATCCAAAATCCTATAACTTGTAACTTGTAAATTAACAACACCATACATGGATTTTTCTTCCTAGGGCATATATTTCTCATCGTGCCCTATTTCATGCATGTTTTTCCATTTGTAAGGAAAATTTTATCCTTTACGCACACTAGAGACTTTTAGGTTTCAAATTCCACAACTAAAATACAAATAGATGTAAAATGAAAAAATCCAAACTCCATAATTTGAACCACTCAATTTGGAGGTCATATGAGTCTTAGGCATACATTTTACAATAAGACAGTTGTACCTTCCTTTTTACAACAAGTTTTGAATATTGGTTCAAGGTAGAAAATCGTAGTCTTTTTAAAACGCACTATGGATGAAATATATAGATTTGGAATGTTATTAAATTCACCCAAAATCTTATATCACTAAATTTGGAGCTATATAGAAGCATGTGCGTGCATTTCTATTAGGTCAATTTCTATTGTTTTGGTCTCTCAATTTACAAGGTAGACTTTGCATATTTTGCACAGCAACCACTTTTATGTTTAAAAATGAAAATATGAATATGTAGATAGTTGTAACATTATCTAAGACACCCTCATAAACTTGAATCATTCAAATTACATGTGTGTAAATACCTGGGTGTGCATTTTTTTGAATCCTGTTGTGCATTTCTGCACAAATGCAAAAATTACAATTTAAAAGAAAAACTAGTAATTTTATCATTCAGGTATTTCATTTTAGTATTTCTAGGTCTCATACATTTTGATTTGTTTGTCCATTTATTTAATTATTAATTTTCAATCATATAACCTTGTATATTCTGATGATTTGAGTAGGTCTTCACAATGGAAATGCAATTAACAACTAGCCTATGTGTGATGTGGTTGTACAAGATCCTACCTCATCAAGATCATGGACCCGGGTAGTTAGTACCATTTTTTCCATTTTAGTTAGTGTCTTTGCACAATTGCCAAAATTCATGTGTATTTCAACCCTTTACTAAATCCAAGGCACAAATCACCCTAGTATGCATTCTTTAGTGTTTACAACAAATCCACAATCTCGTAACTTGTAAATTAACAACACCATACATGGATTTTTCTTTCGAGGGGGTGCATTTCTTATCATGCCATGTTTTCATGCATTTTCATGCATTTTCATGCAATTGTTTTTTGCATTTTCAAGGTAACTTTTAGCCTTTATGCACACTAGAGAGTTTTAGGCTTCAAATTGCACATCTAAAGTATGAATATATGTAAAATGATAAAATCCAAAGTCCACAATTTTAACCACTCGATTTGGAGGTCATATGAGTCTTAGGAAATCATTTTACAGTAAGACGGTTTTACCCTCCATTTTACAAAAGGTCTTGATATAGGTAGAAATCCTTAGTCATTTTAAAATGCACTTTAGATGAAATATATAGATTTGGAATGTTATTAACTTCACCCCAAATCCTATATCACTAAATTTGGAGCTATATAAAAGCATGGGCGTGAATTTCCAATTAGGTCACTTTCTATTGTTTTGGTGTTTCAACTTACAAGGTAGAATTTTCCCCTTTTACACAATAGCCACTTAAATTTATGTTTTCAAATGAAAATCTAAATATGTAGACATGTGTAACATTATCTAAGACACCCTCACAAACTTGAATCATTCAAATTATGGGTGTGTTAAGACCTGGGTGTGCATGTTTTTGAAGCCTCGCATGGATTTTTGCACAAGGGCATAAATTACAGTTTAAAATAATAAAGAAAAAGTGTTTTTCTCATTCAAGTCTTTCATTTTACATGTTGATTTGTCTATTTATTTAATTAATTATTAATATTCAGTCATATAACCTTGTATTTTCTATGATTTCAGCGGGTCTTCGCAATGGAAATGAAACTAACAACTAACATATGTGTGATGTATCTATACAAGCTCCTTCCTCATCGAGCTCATGGACCCAGGTAGTTAGTACCCATTTTTCCATTGTAGTTAGTGTCTTTGCACATTTGCCAAAGATTCATGTGTATTTCAACCCTTTACTAAATTTTGGGCAAAAATCAGCATATTATGCATTGTTTAGGCATTACCACAAATGCACAGTGTTGTAACTTTTAAATTAACAACACCATATATGGATTTTTCTTCCAAGGTCGTGCATTTCTTCATGCCCTGTTTTCATGCATTTTATGCGTATTTCCCTTTATGCATTTTTTTTGCATTTACAAGGAAACTTTTATCCTTTACACACACTAGAGTGTTTTAGGTTTGAAATTTCACATCTAAAGTATGAATATATGTAAAATAATAAAATCCAAAATCCACAATTTGAACCACTCAATTTGGAGGTCATATGAGTCTTAGGCATGCATTTTACAGTAAGACCGTTTTACCCTCCATTTTACAAAAGGTATTGAATCTTGGTTCAAGGTAGAAGTCCTTAGTCCTTTTAAAATGCACTCTGGATGAAATATATAGATTTGGAATGCTATTAACTTCACCCCAAATACTATATCACTAAATTTGGAGCTATATAGAAGCATGGGCGTGCATTTCCATTAGGTCACTTTCTATTGTTTTGGTGTTTCGATTTACAAGGTAGAATTTTCCCCTTTTACACATCAACCACTTTTATGTTTGCAAATAAAAATATAAATATGTAGACATGTGTAAAATTATCTAATACACGCTCACAATCTTGAATCATTCAAATTACAGGTGTGTTAAGACCTGGGCATGCATTTTAGTGAATCCTGGTGTGCATTTCTACACAAGGGAATAAATTACATATTAAATGAAAAAAAAAGTATTTTTCTCATTCATGTATTTCATTTTAGTCTTTCTAGGTGTCGTACATGTTGATTTGTCTATTAATTTATTTAATTATTAACATTTATTCATATAACCTTGTATTTCTATGATTTCAGCAGGGCTTCGCAATGGAAATGTAACTAACAACTAGCGTATGTGTGATGTGGTTGTACAATATCTTGCCTCATTGAGCTCATGGATGCAGGTAGTTAGTAATAATTTTTCCATTTTAGTTAGTGTGTGTGCACAGTTGCCAAATATTCATGTGTATTTCAACCCTTTATTAAATTCTGGGAAAAAAAACACCCTAGTATGCATTCTTTAGGATTTACAACAAATACACATTCCTATAACTTGTAAATTAACAACACTATACATGGATTTTTCTTCCAAGGGCATGCATTTCTCATCATGCCCTATTTTCATGCATTTTTATGCATTTTTCCCTTTATCCATTTTTTTTGCATTTACAAGGAAGCTTTTAGCCTTTACACACGCTAGAGAGTTTTAGGTTTCAAATTGCACATATAAAGTATGGATATAATTAAAATGATAAAATCCAAAGTCCACAATTTGAACCACTCAATTTGGAGGTCATATGATTCTTAGGTGTGCATTTTACAGTGAAACGGTTTTACCCTCCATTTTACAAAAAGTCTTGAATCTTGGTTCAAGGTAGAAGTCCTTAGTCCTTTTAAAATACACTATGGATGAAATGTATAGATTTAGAATATTATTAAATGCATGGGAATGCATTTCCATTAGGTCACTTTCTACTGTTTTGGTGTCTTAATTTACAAGGTAGAATTTGCCCCTTTTACACAACAACCACTTTTATGTTTGCAAATGAAAATTTAAATATGTAGACAGGTGTAAAACTATCTAAGACACCCTCACAAACTTGAACCATTGAAATTGCGAGTGCGTTAATACCTAGGTGTGCATTTTAGTGAAGGTCGACCCACATTTCTTCACAAGGGCATAAATTATAGTTTCAAAGAAAAACATGTATCTCTTAAGTGTGACTGTGAATTTTTAGTTGTGGAGAATATAACAAGATTGAATTGGGGTTTTATGAAACAAAAAATAAAATTGTAATCCTAATTGTCTTTATCATCATATATCGGGAACATTTTCATCTACATCTGCCTCAACCTGCTCCCTGTATCCAATGCAATTTGAATTTTTTTTACTTTATTTTACGAGCATTAGACTTCCAACTCACATCCCTCTCATTTCCAACAGTACTGGGAGCTCTCCTATGTATCGCCTCTAAAGAAACCATCGCACCATATTGTTGCATCTCCGATGAATTACGCGTTGCAGAGCATCGCCACACTGACGTAGGCCGGTAGCCACAAAGTCACAATTTGGATGGTGTGCGCATCGGCATTCCGACGGTAGTTACGTGCCTATGTCGCAAACGACTATCGTCGTCGCTAAAACAAGGGATTATTTCCTTGTGACAGTTTCTTGGAAAATTCCATGTGCCATATCAATGTGTCGTAATACCGCCACTGTATGATGGTTTTCATAACAATGATTAAATGCGACGAACATATGTTTCATAAAATCTCTCCATAGTTTCCATGTGAAATTATTGTATGTTGAATATATGAAATACATTTATGGATGTTGAGAGTTCCAAAAAAAAGGGGTTTGACGAATAGCCAGAGAGGGAGTTTGTCGAAATCCAAATGAATGGTCGTCGGATGGGAGTCATAATGGTGTCGGAAAATGAGGAAAATGTACTAGTGGATGAAAACTATTATTTTCTACTCGATAAAACAAAACTAGGTTAAAAGTGATGCAACTAAAGTAGCTCCATCATGATTTCCATAACAGATGTAGAGGATCATGGATCTAGTCAAATGTTTTGCACATGGAAATGATTATAGAAATTAAGGAAGTGTGAAACTCAATTGTAATAAGTATTGCTCTATTGGAATAATATTAGATCTAAAATAAGAATGAGAGAATTCCTAAGTGTACTTGACTAATTTGTGTGGTTAAGTAACAAATTAACACATGTCGAAAATGAAATCACTAAACTACACAAGAAATTTTACAACAACAAGTATTCCATAGTAGAAATAACAATTACCATTGACCTCTAATAAATAACACGCAAAATAACAAAGAAAACGACCATAAACACTTGTTGTGTCACAATATTGATCCCTAAAATATGATGCAAGAGTGAGCAAGCACCACCAATGTGGATTGAATTCCCCTTTATCATTATAGGAGCCTAAATTGCATAGATATTGGGTAGAAATTGCAAGCATTAATTGTAATGCTTTTGGTGGATTTAAGGTATCAAGATAAGGTAATGGATGCAAACCTAGTAAAATATCCCCCAACATTTAAAATTGAGACACACAAACAACTTTAGCCATCATTGAAGGTTTAAAACCTCCTCATAGGCCTTCATGGAGTAGTAATAACCAAGGTTAAAATGAGAGATTCATATACAAACCTTGAATTTATATAAATACCCTAATAGACTTGCAATTATGTTAAAATGATTTCTCAAGGGCTAGAGATTTATTTATAGAGACATTGAAGAAGTGAAATGTTGCTTCTTGTTATAGGTAATGATCGATACTTCATCATCCTATAGGGATCACACAATCCTCCTAGTAAATCTTTTTATCTATTTGTAATAGTAGTGGAGACACATGCTCACAAGGAGAGATCTAACTCAATGTGAGTAAAATGAAAACCAAAGAAACACTTGATTGGGACTACAAGCGGGTCCAACATGAGTATTCATGTAGATCCTACAGGGTTATAATTAATGATATGGGTAGGGTGGTTGTGCATATTGTTATATGGATAGGTGGGAAACTACATGAGTCCTAGTCGATAACTATAAGGGTTTCAACATGCTCAAGAAAAATTTATATGCTAGAGTTTATGGTTGAAAGAATGTCTATGTAGGACACTCAAAGAAAGGATGAGGAAATTATGTTATTGGATAAATCTTTGTCTCCTCCAAAAACTATGCAATATGTTTGTGAGTGGATGAAGTACACCTATGCACAATGGTTGTCCTCAAGGTTGTGTGATTCCATTATAATTGTAATTTTTAAATTGTTAGAGAACTTGGAATGAAACTATCAAGAGATATAATTTTAGAGTCTAAATATTAGTGGAAACACCTCCACCCCTTTGAAATCTAACCTAAATTTCATGGATCCTTTGTCACTTATGAAGCTACAAGTGGGAGGGAATCAAATTGTGTCATCTCATCTTGCAATGAGCATCTTGGTGACCCCCATCACATTTCTAAGGGGAAATGGAACAATTTCATACACCATTCTAATGATCCTAAGTTTGTTTTTGAATAATAGTGGCAACACCTCCACCCCTTTGGAATTGAACATACATTGGCACTTTTATCCCTTATCAAATTGGAATGCCTTATCACCTTACCTCTTATGATAGTTAGGTCTAAATCCACCACTCCATTATCATGGGTCCTTAAATATACCATTTACATACCCCTTACATTAAGTTGTGTCCATATGAGAAATTACTTGGTAGAGCCCTTGTATCCTACAGAAAAAATTCCAAGAACCATCAAAATCATAATATCACAATAAAAATCACATGGTCTTGTTGTTATTATAAACAATACACGGTGTTACTCCACTAGACTCATGTGGAGTCAACAATATGAAATTTATCTTATAAAAACACACATGCATGAGCGTGAAAACTCACACCCTCTCCTAGGATTACAAATATATCAACACTGGCATCATGAATTTATAATTTGGAATGGATCCATTAAATTAACATCAACATGATATCACAATATGCATAGTCAAAATCACAAGCTCATCATAAATACACATCACATAATCACAAGTCCATAAAATATATACCCACATAAGTTTTTATTGTCTCATATATGAAAACATGTTTAATCAACCATTGGTCAACATAGTTGACAACAAACGAATAAAAATAGTGGCTAGGTCCTAATCTAGCGAAGGGTCAAAATGTAGGAAATTACAAGAAACCTTTCATGATGAAAACTAGGGTTTTCTATGAGTTAATAAAACAAATCCAATTTAAAAATGAGATGCAACTGAAGTAGTCCCATGATGATTACTATAACAGATGTATAGGAGGAGACTGGATCTAGTGAAGTGATTGGCACAAGGTAGTGATTCTTGCAATCAAAGAAGTGTGAGACTAAATCATAATAAGTACTCATGTATGGGAAAAATATTACATCTAAATATGAGTGAAGGAAATTCCATGTGAACTTAATAATTAATTTGTGTATTTAAGTAACATAGTAACACATGTTGAAAATGAAATCACTAACATACACAAGCATTTTTACAATAACAAGGATTGCACCATGGAAATAATAATAGTCATGAACCTCTAATATAAATAACATGTAAAATGACAAATGAAAAGAGCATAAACGTTTGTTATGTCACAATATTGATCCCTAAAATATGATGTAATAGTGAGCAAGAAACAACTAAGTGGATTGGATTCCTTTTCCATCATGCTACAAGATGAGATTGCCTAGATATTAGGTGGAAACTACAAGAATTGATTCTAATGTTTTTGGTGGATTTGAGATATCAAGCTAAGGTGATGAATACAAACCTAGTGAAATATCCCCTTGGAAGCACTAGAAATGAAGGCACAAAACAACGTTAGCCATCATTGAAGGTTAGAAACCTTTTCATATGCCTCTAATAATAATCATCAGGGTTAAAAGGAGAGATTTAGAATCCAACATCGAAGTTATCAGATACCATGATACACCTATAATTATGTGAAAATGATGTATATGAAGATAGAGCTTGATTTCTAGAGACATTGAAGAAGTGAAATGTTTCTTCTTGTTATAGGTGACAATTAAGAGTATTTTATCCTATAGAGAACACAAAATCTTACTAGTAAATGTTATCTACTTGTAATATATGTGGGGACAAATGCACCCAGGGAGAGATTTGACTCAATGTGAGAAAAATGAAAATCAAATGAGTGCATGTTTAGGATGACAAAGGTGGTCCAAGATGAGAACTATAAATCCTACAAGGTCATAATTAAGGAATTGGGTAGGATAAGTGTAGCTATGGATATTGTTAGAGGAGTGGGTTAGTGACTATGAGTGTCTTAGTTGACAGCTCTAAGGGTTTCAACCTACTCAAGAATAATTTATAAGTTAGATTTGTTAAAGGAATGCCCATATATAACACTCAAAGCAAGAATGAGACAATGATGACGATTATACAAATATTGGTGGTATACTCCAAAAAAATATGCAATATATGTCTGACTAGATGGAGTACCCCTATGTGTAGTGGTTGTCCTCGTGGTTGTGCGCCTACATGGTAATTTCATGTTTTATTGTTAGAGAAATTGGCATGAAATTATCAAGATATATATGTTTATAGGATAAAGATGAGTGGGAAAATGGCTAATATGTATGAGGGTGTGGTTAAAAACGTAAATATTTGATGGTTTATACAATATCAAAGATTTCACAAGTAGTGGGAGTCATATGTAGATTTAAGGTCAATCCAAGTGGACAAAATTAGGTCCTTGAGAGAAAAGTCTTTAGGTACTTGAAAGGAAGGACTAATTAGAACATATGGCATTCACTTGGGAGGGGGTCACATTATAAGATTCACAATTACTATGTGAGTACATATAAAGGGTGTTTAAATTTCAATATATATATTTTTTCATTTAGCAGTAAAAAAGGGAGTGGGGGACTTTAAAATTCTATGGAGAACATTTTTTCATTATTGATACCAATTTTTATGATGAAAAGGTACAATTTCCATAATGGGATATACATAATTAAAACAATTTACCACTAAAGGATTAGAGAAAAAAGAGAAGGACATAGTTAATTTAAAAATAGAGATACATTTTATAGTCTATAAATGCATGGTTTTTGTAAATTTTTTACAAAGTGACCTTGCAGTGATGTTATAACCAATAATCAAGTTTAAGTTTATTGAGATACAATGTTGCAAGTTAGGCAGGAAATTATCTTGATAACAAAATGCTAATCATGAATTATGTATTTATTATGTGTAGTGGCATTAGTAGTTGGAGCAATCAAAGTAATTTGATCATGAAATAATCTAATTGGAAAGTTGAGTACATGGTGACAATGAATACATGCAAAGAGGAATTTTGGCTTCAATATCTATGTAACAATATGGTTGCAAAAGGGAAGGCCCGGGACAATAAGAGTGGATTGACATTGGCGTAGATTGAAAATTATCATGTTATATCAAAACACATAGACATGGATTATCATTTCATCCATGAAATGATAGGGTCTATAACGATTATGCTAGTCAAATGTTGGACTAAACAAATAATTTTTAACTCACTCTGCAACTCTATGAGTGACAATAATTTTGTAGATGTAAAAACTCTAGGGAAGTTTACACACTTAATTGTTAACAAGAATTTATGGATTTGTTCAATGAAGGAAGACTCAAGAAAATGATTAGCAAGTAGAAAATCATTAAGATGCAACAACCACTTGGCTGACATTAGTTGATATTATCATGGCTAATATGATTGATAATGTAGGTGCAATATAAAGACCATGAAAGTTTCCCATAGAGATATATGAGGACCTTAATCTACATTCTACACATTTCCAACTCATTACATAAAATGTAAAATTAATAAATACACAATATATTAGCGTAATTTCAAGTTTAATATGTTTTGAATTCAATATATAACAAGATTCTATATTATTCTTTAAGTACATCCACCTTAATAAAGAGGAAATAAGTTTATGCTTAAATCATTTGTGTATTTATGAATTTGAGTATATTGTTAATATTAATTAATGTTAAGTGTCATACTCAAATATTTATTTATTACTATTTTAATATAAATATAAATATTTAATTATAAAAAATTCTAATCTTAATGTTATTATAAGGTATTCCATATACAATATGTAGTACCATACCATATAAATTATAACAAATATTACATTACAGAACATCACACTCTGTAACCTCAAAGATATCAATGGATATCTATGTACATGTTTCAAAAAGATGAAGCAATATATTGTTCTTTAACTCGTGGATGAAGAATGGACATCACACTGTGAGCACCTCAAAGTTATTAATGGTTATCTATGTGCATGTTTTAAAAAGAAGAAGCCATATCATATATGAATAATGAATTATAGCATTAAAAAATCATTCTTTTAAATAATTATAAAGATAAAGATAAAAGTTTCAAGACAATGCAAAGATTAAGTATTTTTTAAATGGAGTCTATTTTTAAAAGATACAATAAAAACTTTAAAAAATAAAAATTAAAGGAATTTTAAGATAATTTTGTATTATAACTTTTTTAACATATAATTTTTTAACATATAAATTTAAATAAAATAATAAATTTAAAAAATAAAAATTAAAGGAATTTTAAGATAATTTTGTATTATAACTTTTTTAACATATAAATTTTTAACATATAAATTTAAATAAAATAATAAATTAATAACATTTTAAATAAATATTGATAAAAAAAAATTTTAAAATATATTTTTTATATTTTGAGTTAAATTTTGATAAGAGTATCATTTTTATTACTTAATCAATGTCATATTTTAATAATAATTTGTATTTCAAAATATTAATTGATTTGGTTTAGATAGTTGAAAGAAATAATTGTTATCCTTCCACCTACATATAACATATTAAATTCATAATAAACTTTATAACTTCAAAAAAATATTATTTTAAAAATCATTATTTTAAAATTAAATATAAATTAATAAATATAATAATTAATACAACAAATAAATTAAAAATATTAAAAATTATAATAAGATTCTAAAATTCTAGGTAGTTATCTCATCCTCCTCTTTTATAATAGTCAAAATGTGACAAAAGTTTTAAAGAAATAAAAAATATATAAATAAAAAACAATTTAAAAGCATTGAGTAACTTATATAAATAACAAATAGTTTTGAAACATTGAATCACAAATAGTTTAACATAGTTAAAGGTAAATATTAAAACATAAAGATTAACGTGATAACTTTACAAAGTCAAAGGTAAATATTAAAACATAAAGATTAACCTGTGATAACTTTACAAAAACATAGAAAAGTAAGGAGATAAATCTAATAAAATTATTAGAGTTATGAAATTATTTTTATTAGAATTTAGTGTATTGAATTTAAATATAGATAAATATAAAGATATTAAAATTTAAATAATTTAAAAAATTATAAAGAATTGTAAGTAATCATTTATCTTTATAAAGTATTATAGACCAATTTAATCTTAGTAGAAATTAATCATCATATATAAAATTATAAAAATAAATAATTTAAAAATTATATATATAATTTGATTGTTATTATTATTATTTATATTTAATAATAAAAATAAATAATTTAGAAATTATATATATAATTTGATTGTTATTATTATTATTTATATTTAATAATAAAGATGATTTAAAAAACCTAAAAAAATTGCTATAACACCTAACCTAACCAGAAAAAGAAGAAAAAAAACAAACAAACAAGACAAATAAACCCAATAAACAAAGACAAATTTAATTAAATAAATAAGAGTTGTGTCAAATTCAACGTGCTAATTTTTAACAGAAGACTGTTTCTTTGATGAGACGAGTTTGACTGTTTGTATAGTCCCATTTTTGCAACTCTCCTCTATATTGTACTGCAATTACAATGTACTATATTGTACTGCAATTACAATCTTCTGGTCAAGATCAAATGGCTTCCATTGAAAATTTGTATTGATACCGTGTAAACAAAGTACATAAAAGTTCGAAGGGTTCAGGCAATACCAACAAACAGTAAACAAAAGACACGAGTGGTCGTAAAATCATAATAATTTCTATTGCTGTGAGATTTCACATAAAAATAAAAAACCAGAGTGGATGAAATGCCTACATGCATGAAATGAAACATCCACCCTCAGCTGATATTGATTCATGGAATGACGAAGATACATCTGAGTGTGGCCACCCTTCTTTTTTATAAATATGTACAGAAGTATCTCGGTGTTTCATGCTTCTTCAGTGGTCAAATTTCAACTAGTAATTTCAAACACTACCTTTCTGTAAATCATGACTAAGAATTCTCTATCTGCAAGCCTGATTAGTAGCATGCAGGTGTGTAAAGTCACTGATCATAAACATCAATGCTGAATGTTAATGTTGCGTTTAGCATGAGCTGGAGACTCTGCTCTGCTCAGAGCATAAATCGAATTAACAATACACAATGTTGTGTAAATTTCTAATCCTAAAACTTGGGCTGATCCCATGGTAGTAACTTAGACATGCAGTGCAAATTATCAAGAAAACTATGGACCGAACCTAATTAATTATCCAATAAAGGCATTGGAATCCACGAGGCATTGAGCTGATGATCTGCAAAGTGATTAATACTCATTCTCTGGGTCTAGCTGACCAAAGAGAGCTCAGTGCACGAAGTCGAGAGCAGTATTCTCCTATTGAAAGTAAGCTTTTGGCTGACTGGCGCGTGGTGAGGATTCTGTGCAGCTGTTGCAATGTCTGATGTCTCAGACTATCCGCCTGCAATAAGACAAGGACAACAATGTAATCTATATAGTGTATTCTTTTATGCAGCCAGCCTGGGTAAAGGAGATCTTCATGTGTATCTGTGTTATAAATGGATGACTTATCAAAAAAAATCATTGAAATTGTTTTTTTCTTTTAAATGAAAATAGGATCCTCTCTTCTCCTGAATATTATTGGTGGGTAATTCGGTTTGTGAAAGATGTGATTACGGATAACAATTATAAAAATCTCCCTATTTGATAAAAATCTCTCTCTATTCTTCATGAATTGTTGTATATCCTTGAAATATATGTCTCTATTCTTCATAAATTGTTGTATATCCTCCCTATTTTTCATAATTGTTGTATATCTTTATTTTTTTAAAATTATTGTAAATTCTTAAAATAAATGGAGGAATTTGTCAATTAGGTGGGATGGAATATTATTGTCTTCATTCAAGTTCTATTTTCTTAAAATAATATGTTAAACTCATAATGAGTATATTGTTGTAATGGTTTGGAATCCTGAAGAATCTAAGATTTATTTTGGATATCATCCCAGAATTAAGGGCTGTACAAATCTTATATACCATCCTAGAATTAAGGACAGTAATAGTTGTTGGATGAAGATAATGATTATATTATTGTAATGGTTTGGATTCTTGAAAAATCTAGGGTTTATAGTTGATACCATATCCTAATTAGAGTGTGCAAACCCTATATACCATCCTTTCTAAAATTAAAAGCAACAGTACTAATTATTGAATTGTTGGATGAAGATACTAACTCAGTGTAAAACTTCTAATATTTTTTTGAGTTGTGAGATAAATATAGGAACTTGCTCAGCCCTGTTTTCTTG
>ML806151.1:0-24934 GCA_009831015.1 Picea engelmannii
ATGAATATACCAGTGAGAGTAGGGTCGACACAACCTGCTTCTTCCAAGCAATCTTCTAACTTGTCAATGTCTATGCCAAAGAGGGTAGGGGACAAGGGACAACCTTGCTTGACTCCAATATTGCAGTTAATCTCTTTCAACCAACCCTCACTATTTTTGAACTTGGGAATAACATTCTCATACATCCTTATTGCACCAACCCTCAACTCCAAAGGAACTGTTATCTCTTCCAACCTATTCCAAAGGTTTTTCCTAGGAGCTGTGTCAATTTTTTTTTTAAAGTCAACAATAAAACAAAAAGGATTGGTTTTAGTATTGTGAAACTCCTCTACAATGATCCTAAAGGTAACAATTGTTAATGATTGCAGCTTCATGAGACATTCTCCAGATCGTTCTCCTCTGGACTGAGTTGAGATGATCTGTGAGAACACTTATGTGATAGGCTATTCGTACTCCTTTGGAATGAGTTGAGAGGACTTGTGCTGGTCTCCTGTTGTGCTCCTATGGACTGAGTTGATATGATTTGAGATGGTCTCATGTCAAACTCCTATGGACTTAGTTGAGTCGACTTGAGATGGATCTCCACTTCGTACTTCTATGGATTTAGTTGAGTTTATCTATTGAGAGTGACATCTTGTGGTTGAGAACATGTGGAATTGTCCCTAGTGGAAGAGAACTAGAGGATGTTTGTGAGATCCCTTACTATATTGTCAAAGAGTAAGACTATCGTGAAACCCTAATTTGTATTGTGAAGGGTACAAGTCGAACCTACTATGTAAAGATAAATAGTATTGTGTAAAAGATTAATTATATTATTTAGTTGTACAAGTCGACCCTATTGTGCCAATAGTCACATCTATTTATTATTTAGGTCATGTATTTATAAGATAGATACATCCCCATTGTGGATCATTTCTCATTCTCACAACACACATTTTGGAGATATGAAATTTGGTGTGCACTTCTCTTAGGCGTTATATTTCTTGGTCATAGAGAACCCTCTTGTGTGCGCTAGGGTTTGTGGTGAAAGGGTGATATTCTCTTGACTCTATAGCAAAGGATTGTTGGATTTTTCCCTTGTTTGAGAAGGGTTTTCCTAGGATAAATTATTTTGTCTTGTGCATGGTTATTCTTCTTGTGATATTGGTTACTGCAGCTATTGTATGTTGTATTGTTTCATTGTTTATGGTTCAAGTTCATGATAAATTGAAAGAAATTACATGTGCTTGATCTAATAATTAAAAATTCAACATGGTATCAGAGCAGTCTTCCTGAAGAGTCATTGCACAAGCTATTCCAAGCTAGTCATCACCTTCTTGCTGCAACTGCAAAAACGACCCTTACCCTTTTCCTTGTCAAGATAGTTTTAGCACTTTCCCTTGGAATGTTGGGCCTAATTTTTTCACAGACAGGTATGACCTAGTCTAGCGCACCACTTGCAACCCTAGGATAAAAAAATTGAAGAAGTTTTCATTTTCGACCCTAGGGTATCTAGGGTTTCTGTATATTTCAGTTTTTAGGGTTTCTACAAAATGTTGGGGTATTTTTGTAGCTTGATGAGGTTCCTTTGACATTCTATGGTTTCTTGTTGGAATTCATAAGTCCAACAAAACTCCTAGTGACTTCCTCTTGAAAAAAGTTAGGGTTTCTAGCCTAGTCGTTAGGGTTTGTGAAGAATCTGCAAGCCATGAGGAGCATAAATTTGGTAGAAGATATGCTTGATGGAACAAGCAAATTCATCTTTTGGAAGTCAAGATTACACATCACTTTGGAAGAGAGTGACCTATTGAGATTAATAGAAAATATTCTACCAGCAACAACAATCGATGAAGAGAAGGTTGAATGGAAGATAAAAGACGTCAAACCCAGAAAGATAATCATCTACTCGATAAGAGATCATATACTTCTTCACATATCTACCTTGAAGACAACTTATCTAATGCATGATGCACTGAAGAAGATGTTTGAGAGAAACAACACTAATAGAGCTCTTACATTGAAACATCAACTTCAAAATATCAAGATGACAAAAGATGACACCATTGTTGCCTTCACCATGAAGATTTTAGACATTAGATATCAGTTAGGTTCCATTGGAGAAACCATAATAGACAGATACCTTGTCATGATTACTCTTAATGCTCTTCCAATCCATTGGGAACCACTCATTCAAAGTATCAGTGGAAGAGAAGATTTACCTCAGTTTGATTGTATATGGGAAGACTGCACTCAAGAGGAAACCAGACTTATAGACAGAGGCATGAAAGACTCCCATCATGATGAAAATAAATCCCTTGCTTCTCATGCAAAGAGAGGTAGACGAAATAGAAGAATTTTTAGCAAAGCATTCAAAGACAAGAAAACTTTAGCAGCTCCAGGTCATGAACATAAAAAATACATTTCAAAGATTCAATGTTTCAGATGTGACAAGTATGGACACATTGTGAGAGATTGTTCTACCAGGAATAAAGGAAGAGAACATGCCTCCACTGCTGATGTTTATTTAGAGCCACCTTAGAGAAATGAAGACATAAAAGATGAATCGTTCTTCTTCATTTCAACACTCTCGGGTATGGTTCCTACTAATAGTGATATTTCGTTGATTGATAATGGTGCTTCCAGACACATGAATGGATATAAATAACATATTATAGGTATTGTAGAGAAAGAGTCTCATCTGCATGTTGTACTTGGTGATAATTCCATATATACTGTGAAAGGAGTTGGATATTCTTCCTTCCAACTAGATTCAGACATACCTCTTCAATTAAGTGAAGTACTATATGTACCTGGGATGAAAATGAACCTTTTCTCTGTTTCTTCTTTAGAGGATAAAGGCTACAAGGTTATTTTCTCTAAAGGAAACGTTCTTGCATGTTAAAAGAACTCACGCATGGATTATGCCCAAGATTGGTGTTCAAGAAAATAGTTTGTACAGATTGATTTTTCGACTAGTCCAGACCCTGTTACATGATACTATCAGCTTGAGCGAGCTATGGAATAAGATACTTTCTCATTTACATTATAGATCCCTTCCCTCTCTAGGGAAGATTGTGTTAGGCCTTCCAGAGATACATATCAACCATGATGGAATTTGAAAAGGTTTTGATCTTGCCAAGAATGTCAAGGGATCCTTTTCAAGCAGTGATAGTAGATCCAAAGTGATCTTGGACTTCATACATACAAATGTTTGTGGACCCATGATTGTTTCTTTCTTGAGAGAATATTTGTATGATGTGCTCTTCATCGATGATCACTCTCGGAATACATGGATTTACTTCTTGAATACCAAGGATGGATTCCTTGTGATATTTCAACAGTTTAGAGCTCAGGTTGAGAACCTAACCAGGAGGAAGATCAAGGTGTTGAGATCAGATAACAGAGGAGAGTACACCTCCAGGGATTTTAGTGATTTTTGTATTGAGGAAGGGATCAAAAGGGAGTACACCATTCCTTATAACCCTCAACGGAATGGGGTTGCATAGAGGAAGAAAATATCCATTGTTGAGGCAACCAAAGAGATGATACATGATCATAATCTACCTATGATTCTGTGGGCAAAGGCATCCATGACAACTGTGTACATTTATAACAAGAGTCCTCATAAGATTATGAAGAACATGACTCCCGAAGAATCTTTCACCAAAGTGAAGCCTAAGGTTGGACACTTCAGAATATTTGGGTGTCTAGTATACATTCATGTACCCAAGGAAAAGAGGACCAAGATAGACCATTCAGGCAGAAAGGGTACATTTGTAGGGTATAGTGAATCTTCGAAGGAATACCGGATCTACATCCCTGGTCAGAGAAAAATCGAATTTAGCAGAGATCTCACCTTAGAGGAAGAGATAGCCTTCTGAAGATCCAAAGAATATCATATGGAGATTGACAACGAGAATAAAGAAGAGACAATACTTTCTCCACCTTCAGTAGTTCATAGGGAGACAGTTACTGATCCAACTGATCCATTTTATCCTGTAGCTCCAGTTGATGTTCTCATAGACATTGCAGTATCCCAGAAGAGGCTTGCATGGTCTCGATAGAATCTACAGGAGGCAGAGGGACATGCATCTCCTCGTGGTACATTATGAGAGAGAAAGAAACCATAGAGATTTTCGAGCTATGTTTCAGCTATGAGCCACATCATTGATACTGATCCTTCTTGTCATGGAGGAGCAGGAGGTCAGCAAGTTTGGAAAGATGCCATGACCAAAGAGTATCAATCCATCATGAAGAATGATGTGTGGGATATTGTTCCAAGACCAAAAGGGAAGTCTGTAGTGACTTCCAAGTGGATCTATAAGATCAAACATGCAACTAATGGAAGTGTCGAAAAGTACAAAGTGAGATTTGTGGCTAAAGGATTCTCTCAGGTGGAGGGAATATATTATGAGGAGACATTTTCTCTTCTTTCCCGATACACTTCCATTCGTACTATTATTTCTCTTGCTGCATCCATGGGTTGAAGACTACATTAGATGGATGTGAAGACAACCTTTCTCAATGGAGAGATTGAGGAAGAAGTTTGCATCGAGCAACCAGATGGATCCATCATACATGAGAACGAATCTCATGTGTGCAGGTTGAAGAAATCCTTGTATGGAATAAAGCATACACCTCGTGCATGGTATGAGAATATTTATGGATACTCGATGAGTTTGGGATACAACAAGAGTGTTGTTGATCCCAACCTATAATACAACATTGTTGGTAATGAGTGCCTGATTTTGGTCCTATATGTTGATGACTTATTCCTCACCGGTTCATAAAGAATTATTGTTGAATGCAAGCATGCATTAGCTTATGAATTCGAGATGAAGGACCTTGGTATGATGCACTACTTCTTGGGAATAGAAGTGTGGAAGAGGTTTGATAAGATTTTCCCGAGTCAAGGAAAATACACAGTTGATATATTGAAGAAATTTAGGATGACAGACTGCAAGTCCATTCCTACACCAATGGTGATGAATATGAAGAAACTAAGCAAGACTTATTCTGATTCAGGAGAGATTGATCCACATCTTTACAGATAGTTGATTGGATCATTGATGTATCTGGTTAACACCAGACCTAATATATGCTATGCAGTGAGTGTACTTAGCCAGTCTATGATTCATCTGAGATAGACACAGTGGATATTAGAGAATCATGTGATGGGATATTTATGAGGCACAATTGGTTATGGACTAATACATGCTCCGGTATAGACATGAGATTGCAAGGATATGCCGATGCAGATTGGGCAAGGAGTAGTGGACCGGAAGAGAACCTCTGGTTTTTTTTTTACTTTGGGATCTACCATGGTTTCTCGATGCAGTAGGAAACTAACTTTTGTAGATTTGAGTACATCAGAAGAAGAGTACATTGCATTATGTGTGGCAGTACATGAAGTAGTGTGGCTTCGCAAGATCCTTGCAAACTTATTTGGACATGAGATGGATTCCACCGTTATCCATTGTGATAACTAGAGTTGTGTGAAGCTCTCATAGAATCTTGTGTTTCACAATAAATCGAAACACATTGATATAAAATTCCATTACATCATAGATACGGTGTAGAGGAAATAAGTACACGTGCAGTACCTTTCTACACAAGCAAGTTGCAAATCTCTTCACCAAACCACTTGCCAGGATGAAGTTCGAGTACTTCCGTGAGAGACTTGGCTTGGTGGAGAATGAATCCCTAGCTAAGAGGGAGTAATTGATGATTGAAACTTCATGAGACATTCTACATATTGTTCTCCTTTGGACTGAGTTGAGATGATATGCAATAACGCCTATGTGATAGGCTAGTCATACTCCTCTGGAATGAGTTAAGATGACTTGTGTTGGTCTCCTATCATGCTCCTCTGGACTGAGTTGAGATGACTTGATATGGCATCCTGTCAGACTCCTATGGAATTAGTTGAGTCAAATTTTGATCCATATGGATGTCGGTGGCCTCCCACCTATTCCAAGTGGCTCATTTTGGCAGTTTTTTCCTAGTTTCTGGGTCCCTGACTTTCGTGGTCGTTTTGAGGCCCTAAACAACATTTTTAGGGCTCATCATAGTTAGACTAGAGATAAAATTAGATTATGGTGACAACATGTGTATTCCTCGGATAGACCTTTCCAACGGGCTATCGTGTTCCTAAACCGAAGATCGTATGAAAAAGTTACAACCTTGGGAAGTTGATGTACTAGCTTACCCCAATGGGTCCCACATGACTTTTGGCGCTTCATCTCCTAGGATTAGATTTTTAGATGTCTAGGGTTTTGGAATTCCTTTTTATTGTAAAAATAATGGGAGATCCTCATTGCAACCATCTTCTTGTGAATGAGCACAACCATCACATCTCTTCTCAGAGATAAGCCACCACCATTCTAGCAAGCTTGTTTTCCATTGCATTTTACAGTTTCAACACATTTTCTTTTTTAATAGAAACCAATTTTATTGTATCTTTGTTATTCTTGTTTCTTTGTGTTAATAATAATAATAATTTGTATTCATTTTCATTTTGGTCATAAAATATGGATAAGTGGTTTCATAGCGGTTTGCTTCTTGTCGTTCTTAATGCATGTCCCCGACGAGGTCAGGGTACAACTAATTGGGTCTCAAGATTGTTTCTCTTGAGGAAAAAATATCTCGCATGCCCAAGTGGTCTCTCATGGTGGGAGAAAATAAATACAACGGGACAGGTGATCCTGTCAAAGTGTTTCTTGAGGAATCCCTCACGCAACAGAGGAATGAAATGATGGATAGTTTTGCACAAATCATTCGATGATTACTAACAAGTGATGCATATTCCTTGAATGAAAGCGTCACCCCCTTCAAGGTACAAATAAAATTTGATATTCCCATATTTGAAGGTTAGATAGACGCAGATGCTATAGAAAATGGTTGAATCTGCTCGAAGGGTGTTTTTCTATCCACAACTTTTTGAACATAGAAAAGATTACGTTTGCACTCCTCAAAGTCGTTTCCCATGTCAAAGATTGGTGGGATACTTTATGTGATCAAAAGGAAACAAAGGAACCCTCATTATTTATAGTTGCATTCACCTGAGGGTCCTTCAAAGACGCTATCAAGGAAAAATAATACCCTGTTGGACGTTATGATGACCTGTATACAAAATGGACCACACTAGGACAGGAAAGAAACCAAGTAGTGCCAGAGTTCACAAATATCTTCCACACCTTGCGCAACAAACTGGGTGTCAAATATTCTGAGCGACATCTGGTGCTCAAGTATCGTGGTGGTATGCATATATACATTCAGGCCGAAATGGAGTTCTTGGACATCTCTTCCTTGGGTGAATCCTATCGATATGACATCAAAATCAAGGAAAAGCTTAAACAAAAGACACATAAATTTGGGCCTAGGAACCACTTACATCAGAAGCAAGTAAAGGGAAGCCACAACCTATAGAACAAAGGATAGAGCAAAGATAGACAGCCTCAGGACAACCAGTATAGGCCGCAAGAAGAGAAAGACACCGAAAAGACAAAGAAATATATCGAGAAATGGTGTGACTTCCATAAGATCCCCTAGAATAACATTGTCGATTTCTGCTCCAAGAAATCACTAGTGGCTAAGGTGAAAGCCTCTGAATCAGATGTGGGTTCTGACTCAGAGTCATAACCAGAAAGGGGAAGAGAAATCATTGGTGCGGAACTCAGTGCCACCGTTGTTACTGCCAAGGTCCAACCTAGTGAACCAGACAAGCCAGAAGAAGGCGAGCACCTCTTTCATTCACAGATGTGAGTAAAAGTCACCCTCCTACACTTTATCGTTGATAGTGATAGCCATAAGAACCTCATCTTAGAAAAGGTCATCAAGCGGCTAGCCCTGCCGATAACGCCGCACATGCAACCCTACACCATTGGATGGCTCCACCAAGGAAGCATTCTTCGCGTCAGCTAGCAGTGTTTCCTATCATATGAAATCAAGCTCTTCAAAGATGAGATATTGTGTGATGTTGCACCTCTCAAAGTTTGTAATTATATTTTGGGCAAACCTTATTTATGGAAATGTCATGTTGTATATGAGTCTAGGCCTCACAGTTTTATTATTACTTTGAACATGAAATTATAGAGGATACCCGAGGCAATCCCACCTATTGTTATTTCTTTGATCTCTACCAAGCAATGAAGGAATGTCATCTCTCAGATCGGGAAGTTTGCTTTCTTCTTGATTCTCTCTCAGAGTGAGTGAAATATTGTAGCCACATTCAGGGCCTCCATAGCCGACCTCTCCACACAACAGAAGAAAGTGGACAAGGTTGTGGAAGAATACAAAGATATCTTCTCCCCACCTACCAGGGTACCTCTGCACTATCAGGTCAAGCATCTCATCGATCTGACCTCGGATGCACCACTGCCCAATGGCCTAATATACTATCGCTCTCTGTTAGAGAATGAGGAGATCAAGCGACAGATCCAAGAACTGCTCCACAAGGGGCACATCCATCCCAACTCAACGTCTTATCGGAGCCCAATCATGCTGGTGTAGAAGAAAGATGGGACCTCACAACTCTGCCTTGATTACCATGTCCTATATAAAATCACAGTCAGGAACTGGTACCCGATTCCCAGAATCGACGATCTCCTTGATCAATTCAAGGGGGCCAAATACTTTAGTAAGATTGATCTAAATTCTGACTACCACCAGGTACCCATAGAACAGACAAATGTATGGAAGACCGCCTTCAAGTCAAAAGAAAGTCTTTTTGAATGGCTGGTCATGCCCTTTGGTTTGAAAAATGCTCCAACAACTTTCATGAGGACGATGGACGATATCCTACGATCTTTCACCAATACTTTTGTAGTGGTGTATCTATATGAAATCCTCATCTACAACAAGACTTCGGTGGAACACTTGTAGCATATTCAACAGGTTCTGCACACACTGCACCAACACAAGTTATATGCCAACTTGGAAAATTTCTCCTCTGGCATGGATAGGGTCCAGTACCTAGGATACATCATGGATCAACATGGTGTGCATGTGGATCCAACCAAAATCCAGGACATCCATGACTAGCCAACCCCAACCACACTCACTGCACTTCGGAGCTTCTTAGGCCTTGCTAATTTCTATCGCAGGTTCATGTTGGGATTCTCCCATATTGCATGGGCCCTTATCCAAGTAACCAAAGGTGGTGGTAAGGAAAAATTTGTGTGGGGCCTATCCCAACATAAAGCGTTCGATGATTTAAAGAAACGCTTGTGATCAACCCCAATACTTTCATTACCAGACCTACATCAGCCCTTTGAGATCGAGACAGGTGCTTCAGACTATGATGTGGGTGTAGTCCTCACTCAGCACGGCCACTCCATGGCCTATCGTAGTGAAACACTATCAGATGTTGTCCGTAAGTACCCTACTTACGGCAAAGAAATGTACTCCATTGTGAAAGCCTGCCGCCAGTGGAGACATTACATTCTCGAGAAGGAGATTGTCATCGACACGGATCATAAGCCACTACAATTCATGCAGACACAATGAAATTTGCAGAATTACCACCATCATAAGTGGTCCATATACTTGCAACAGTTCCACCTCAACATCAAGTATAAAACATGCAGTACCAACCGATCGATGATTTCCTCAGCCGACCTCCAACTGCAACACTCACCACAGTGCTAGACTCTTACGAACATGAGACCTCCAGATGGCCCAACCTCTATGAGACAGACCCTGACTTCACCACCACATACCAAATGTTGGGCACAAACTCAGTTGTCTCTAATTTCCATCTTTACGATGAGCTATTGTGTTGACTGGGCCATCTCTACGTTCCATCAAGCGAATGAGCGAAGCAGATTTGGGAAGCCCACAACAGTCAGGTGGTAGGACACTTCGGTGTTTAAAAGAAAGTGGCAACGCTGCAGAAACATTTATATTGGATGAAACTTCGACAGGATGTCAACAAGTGTATGAGGTCTTGCATGACTTGTGCTATTTCTAAACCGACCACTAAGAAACAAGGCATGTACACCCCCCTGCCTACTACTGAGCATCCATGGGAATCCATATCAATGGACTACATGTTGGGCCTTCCTTCCACCAAGATGGGAAATGACTGTGTCTTTTTGGTTGTTTATCACTTTTCCAAGATGACGATCTTGGCCGCCTACAAGAAGAGCATCACAGCAGAGGCTACTACCAAGATCTTCTTTGAACGAGTCTGGGTACATTTTGGAATCCCACAAACCATTGTCTCATATCGGGATAGTCGCTTCCTCAACACATTCTAGTCGAGCCTCTGGTCATTGCTGGACACCAAGCTCACCAAGTCCATTGCCTTCCACTCCTAGACAGATGATCATGCATATCATGCGCATGTACAATTCCAAGCACCCTCGCACATGTAATGAGAGTCTTCCCTATGTTCAACATAGCTACAACATATCCTTACATAGCTCAACCAACCACAACCCCTTTCAGGTCAGGTTGGGATTCCAACCATTGGGTCCCATGGATGTTGCACTACCTCTTTTGGCCACCCCATCCAATTCATCACCTGATCCAACTGAAGCTGAAAAATGCTCCCGACTCATTGAGAAGATCCAGCACATTCGCCAACAGGTTCAGAATATTTTACAAAAGTCCAATGCCAAGTACAAGCAGCGCCATGATCAACACCAGGTGCCACATAAGTTTCAGGTGGGAGACAATGTGTGGTTACACTTGCAAAAAGAACGCCTTACAAGGCCCCATTGAAATCTTCGTCCACTCTGTTACGGACCTTACACCATCACCAAGGTTGTGGGTGACAATGCTTTCGAGCTCAACATTCCCCCTTTCCTTGGCCTATACCCAGTGTTCAACGTGGATCTCCTTCGGCCATACTTCCCACCATTATTGGACACCTCAGAGATAACAGAACAGTTGACACCAACAAAGCCCAACCTTGACCACATGCAACAGGAATCCAGTGATCATATTGTGGACACACAGGTCAAGGGCACTCTCCAACAAAGGATCCATCTTTATCGAGTTGTCAAAGCAGGGCAACTCATGCACCAAGGCAAGTGGCTCACCTGGGGCCAAATTCAACATAAATTTCTTCATCTGATGGGGGCACTCAACGCAATGGAGACTATTTCTTCCTAAGGGGGGAGGATTGATCCATATGGATGTCAGTGTCCTCCCACCTATTCCAACTGGCTCATTTTGGTAGTTTTTCAATTTGGCAATTTTTTCCTAGTTTTCGGGTCCGTGACTTCCAGTGTCGTTTTGAGGCCCTAAACAACATTTTTAGGGCTCGCCACACTCAAACTAGGAAAAAAGTCAAAATGTGTAGTCCTCGGATAAAACTTTCTAATGGGCTATCATGTGCCTAAAATGGATATCGCATACAAAAGTTACGACCCCGAGAAGTTGATGTACTAGCTTACCCCAACGGGGCCCACATGACTTTTGGCGTTTCATCTCCTAGGATTAGTTTTTGGATGTCTAGGGTTTTGGCATTCTTGTTTATTGTAAAAAGTCTCGGAGAGCCTCATTGTAACTATCTTCTTGCGAATAAGCGCAACTGTCACATCTCTTCTCAGAGATAAACCACCACCATTCTAGCAAGCTTGTTTTTCGCTGCATTTTACAGTTTAAGCACATTTTCTTATTGAATAGAAACCAATTTTACTGTATCTTTGTTATTCTTGTGTCTCTGTTTTAAGAATAATAATAATCTGTATTCATTTCCATTCTGCTCATAAAATCTGGATCAACTTGAGATGGCTCTCGAGTTCGTACTCCTATGGATTTAGTTGAGTTGATCTGTTGAGAGTGACATCCCTGTGGTTGAGCACATGTGGACTTTTCCCTAGTGGAAGAGCACTAGAGGATGTTTGTGAGATCCCTTGCTATATTTTCAAAGAGTAAGACTATTGTGAATCCCTAATTTGTTATGTGAAGGGTACAAGTCGGCCCTACTATGTAAAGATAATTAATATTGTGTAAAATATTAATTATATTATTCAGTTGTATAAGTCATCCCTATTGTGTCAATAGACACATCTATTGATGAGTTAGGTCATGTATTTATAAGAGATATGCATCCACATTGTGGATCATATCTCATTCTCACAACACATTGTGGAGATCTGAAATTTGGTGCGCACTTCTCTTAGGTGCTAGCTTCCTTGTTCATAGAGCACCCTCTTATGTGTACTATGGTTTGTGGTGAAAGGGTGATCTTCTCTTGACTCTATAGCAAAGGATTGTTGGGTTTTTCCTTTGTTTGAGAAGGGTTTTCCCAGGATAACTTCTTGTGTCTTGTGCATGGCCAGGATAACTTCTTGTGATCTTGGTTACTACAACTATTGTAGATTGTATTGTTGTATTGTTTATGATTCAAGTTCATGCTAAATTGAAAGAAAATACATGTGCTTGATCTAATCATGAAAAATTCAACAAAAATATGGTCCACATTTGAATGATATCTCTTAAACCAGGCATGACCTTTAGCTCTTTTACCGTGACTTTCTATCCAAAGGATAATCTTGTTTTCCAAAATAATTCCATAAATCTTGGATAAAATCGGGCTAATCATAATTTTCCTATAATTAAAGGAATATTTCTATCCCCATTTTTAAAAATAGGAACAATGAGGCTTTTCGTCCAGGGTTTACCCTGAACTCTATATCATCCAAAGAAAAAAAATCATCCTCTAGGGAGATTAAGAATGGTGTCCATGACATTAGGGAACTCTTAAAGAATTTAAAGGTATGAATTCAAGTCCCTTAAGCGAATCCTATCATTTTCTTTAGTATTGTGGTTTAGAATTTTCCTCCAGAACTTCTTAGGATCCAGCTTAGATAGTTTTGAAAGTTTCTCTTGTCTTTTATTGATATAGTACCTTCTTTTCCTTTTAATTAGGGATTTGTACATATTGATCTTATCTAGTTTTAAGGACTCATTAGAAACATCCATAATTGCTTTGCTAGAAATTTTACATTATTTATCTTACCAAGGATTGGTCATTCTATTATTCTTTTTACAGGACACCTCGAAAGAGAACTTGTTAATAGAAGTGGAAAGGGTAGTTGTAAAATTATGATAGAGGTCTTCAATGTTTTCCTTTTAAGTTAGGAGATGCAATTCACTATTTAAATCCTTTTAAGTTTATAGTTAGGGTTAAAGGTCTATCATTAGAGTCGGGTTCATGGTCATTTAAAAGGTCAAAAGTTATTATTTTGTTGGAAATGGGGATATAGATATCACATAATCTACGACACTACTACCTAGCCCATGACTACAAGTCATCTGGTTGGGGTTTGGCCACTTCATTACTCCATTGCAAATTATTAGGTCTTAAGAGCTATAGAGCTTCACCAACTCAGTACCAAACAAATTCTCAATTAGGTTTTCAAAGCTTCTTTTGTAGCTATTAGATAAAACAAGGTCCTCATCTAGCCATAAAGGATTATGGTTGGAATCCTTTCTTAAAAGAGTAGCTTGGTTAGTTGCACTTCTAGCATTAAAGTCTCCTTGAGGAGGATATTACCTTCATTTTTCAAACTATAAATATCTTGATCTAAATTATTATAGGGACAATTGCTATCTAGATTGTTTTTATTATAAAAAGTAGAATTAATAGGTGCAAAATAACAAATTAATGTATACATCTTCTTAGCATTGGTGTCTCAAATTTCTATTCAAATGTATTGATTGAGAGGGTGGATCTTGTGAAGTTGAATGTGAGAAGAAATTTTCTTTCTAATATAACAAAGTTGTTAAATTGTTAAGTTCTCTTATCTCAATTGGTTAATGTATGAGTTTCCTTTGTTTGAAGACCCTAGTTCAATACTCTTCTGGTGTGTTTAGTGAGGAAGAGACACTCAAAAATCCAATCATATTAAGAGTATAACCATAATGTTAGTCAAATCAATAAATTTTAATTTTAAATCCAACCATATTAAGAGAGTATAACCCTAGTGTTCATAGAGTCAATAAATTTTAATTTTAAGAGTATAACGATATCCCATATGTCCTTTGAAGGTGCAATCTCGCGAGCAGAAAAGGCAAACGAGGCAAACGCTATGAGCAATGAAGCCACACATACCCGGCAATCCACAAGATCTTGCTCTTCATCTTTAAATGTCATAATTCATTAAAAAAATGATAAGCCCCTTTGATTGCTACCATCATCATTCTTCTGAGATTTTCAATGCTTAATCCAACATTGACAAGAGTTTCATCCACTGTTATCGCTGAGACTCTGAAAAGTAAAATGGATTTGTTCCAAAATGGATGGTAGCAGCCTAGCCTAGCAGGCAAATAATAAACAAACCAAGCAAGCATTCAGAAATGGATTAAGTATTCAGCAGACTGCTGTACTTTATAGAAGACAGAAATACCAATATCACTAGCATAGCCGTTAACTCGCGGTTGAGAAAGCCGAAAGGTATTGGTTGAAAATCCGTGCACGGTTTAATCCCACATAATCATTTAAATGTGGCATTTACATATCCTTACAGTAATTTTTTAAAGTGATTAGGTAAATGTTAAAAAGCAAACATGTTAACGGATGCCTTGATAAATGCAAGAAAATTATGAATAATAAATCTGACCCATTGATTTTGGAGGACGACTAAGAATATACCAGCATCTTCAATGCATAGCCATCAGATTAAGGTTTAAGGTTAAATAAGGTTAAAAGATCATTAATTGTGCCCATTGTCAATAGATGTACTCCAAAAGTTAAGTAGATAATCATAGGAAACGCAACACAAATACAACAGAATAATCATTTACAAATACAACAGAATAATCATTTACAGCAGAGCCGAAACCCGCAAAAAGGAGCGGAACAGATTAGCGTTCCATCACTATTCAAAGTATTGACATGATTGGCGTATCCGAAATATAAAACACAAAAAACTGATGAGACAATTCCGCTCCTTCTCAAAGTACTGGTTTTATTGGACTATCCAAAATATAAAATCAAAATGACTGATAAAATTTGAAGCAACATGTGTATCAATACAAAGAAATAAGAATATAAAAAGACAGGTATATAACATGAGAAAAATGCATATTAAAGCTAAGCTGCAGTTACATATCATGGTTCATGGTTGGTGATACCCTATGACGTTGATGCTAAACCAATAGATTACGACTACAAAGCGCTTTGTTTAGATAACTAGTTGCTCACTGAACCCTAAATCTTTTACATGTTGTAGACGCTGGTTACGACTGTGGGCAGAGTAGGGGTGAGCCCACTGAAAACTTGGGGAAGAGGAATCTGCAAAATCATTATGATCCCGTGCCTGAGTTGTGGTCGAATGCTGATGAGGTGGAGAATATAGAGGAATATCAGAAGCAGCTGGGGCGTAATCAGGGTCGTCGTCGTCGTCATCACCATGTTTTTTTGTACCAATCTCCACGCTTTGTATTGTAAAAGCTCCCATCTCTCATGACGGTGCCTCTGCTCTTCCTGAACTTCAACATAGTAGTGCTATCTAGTCTGAATGAGCTTAGCTTAAACAAACAGAAGTAAGCAGACTGGCTATGACACCAGCTCCTACAATAATAATATTATTCAAATCTCAGACCAAAACAGATTCAACTGGGTATTCGAGCGAGATCGCGTAGGACTCATGGAATTGCTCGGTTAGGTTAGTAGTGTCCAGCCCTATTTGTAGCAGCGGGAAGAAAGGAGAACGCGAGCTATCTCGTTTCCCGCCTCACTGCAACGTGCTCCCTCCACATGGTCGAGTGTGTCAACGTGTGTCGTTCACAATATTAAATTTGCTGCAAATGGAGAACATGTCGTTCACTGTTTGTCTTTAGAACCGTGAGCAGTCATAAGGAATATTTTGAAGTTGAGAGATCTACCTCCATTTTGAAGGAATATTTTGGTAATTATAAATATTTTCTATCATTTTTACAATTTTTTAATGATTTTCTGATTGATAGTGACTAGCACAGCTGCTAACTAGCTGTTGAGAAAGTCGAAAGGTATCGGCTGAGAATGTGTGCCCCCAATATAAAATGTCTGTGGTAATTCGTAATCTGTCTGTGGTAATATGAAACATTTTGCTGTCCTGTTTAATCTTACTTAATCATTTAAACGTGGCAATTATATATCTTTACAGTGATTTTTTAATGTGATTAGGTAAATGTTAAAAAGTAAACATGTTAACGGATGCCTTGATAAATGCAAGAAAGTTATGAACAATAAATCTGACCCATTGATTTTGGAGGGCAACTAAGAATATGCCAGCATCTTCAATGCATAGCCATCACATTAGGGTTTAAGGTTAAATAAGGTTAAAAGATCATTAATTGTGCCCATTGTCAATAGGTGTACACCTTTCGGTGTAACTATGTTATTGACGATTTTCTGTATCAAAATTCTTGTATAAAAGAAAATAATAAAGAAAATAAAAAGAAAAGAGTTCAAAATGCCCTTATCTTTATTCTTGTATTTAGAGGATATATTATGTTTATTTTTATTTTGTAAAAATAAGTATATATAATGCTATATTATTTTATTTTCATAATATAAAAATGGAAAACATTTAAGTTTGAACTGAATTAATTAATAAAACAAAGAAATATTTATATTAAAAATGTTTTAGAATATTATTAAAAAATTATATAAAAAATTGAAATATCAACATTATAAATATATTTATAAAAGTTTAAAACATTATATTAATCAATAAAATAAATACAGATTTATATTAAAATGTTTTATTAAAGTTTAAAACATTAAATTAATCAATAAAACAAATAAATATTTATATTAAAATGTTTTAAAATATTATTAAAAAAATTATATAAAAAACCAATAATTTAATGTTATAAATTATAAGAATTTATATTTTGCATGTTCATTGAAAATATGTATTTATTAAAACTAAGATAAAAATTTGATATGCTAAATTTTTTATTTTCCACTAAAAAAATATTAAAATAAATTATTTATCTTCATCAATAAAAAATATTATTATATATACCATAATTAAAAAATTAATACACTTTGTATTTAAGGAATGATATTTTATTTATTACAATTTAAAAAACAATTATTATAATTTGTATTTTATTGATTAGTTAACAATTTATTAATCTATTATAAAAAAAATATTTTTCTTTACTATCTTTATAATATATTTTGAATAAATAAATAAAATTATAAGTTTGAGAAATCACACTTTCTTCTCTAATATGCACAATATTTTATATTGAACTTTTATGCTATTCAAATAGTAGGAATAATTCTATTGATATTTTTTACTTAATTTCAATCATTTTGATACAAAATTATAAATCATTTTAGTATTAATATAATATGTTATTGGCCTTAAGTTCTGGTATTATTGTTACATGCCATTCATTTTAGTTAGTATTTATAATTATGTTCTCTTACTATCATCAATAGAGTGGAGTGTTATTCTCTCATGAAGTTTACATAATATCATCATTTCACTTCTATAATTTGTATAATTTATTTCACTATAAACATTTTAGTATTTTTAGTGTATTCAATTCCATTTACTTTAGTATTAATATTCTGATCTTAGTACTAACATTACATTTCATTCACTCAACTTTAACATAACTAATCTCACATGTTTAGCAATTGACATTACATGCACCAACCCCATGTTGATATAGCATCCTCCCTCATTTTGGTATCAACATAGCCTAATGCCATGCCATGCTCATAACTATTATGATTCCTTACACCTAGAGGTTGATGTGATAGATCCTCCTTTGTTTAGTACTAACAAAATGGGTATGTTTAGTATCATATCTTGTGAGCTATCTTTAGTTTATGTTTTTTTTCTTGGAAATAACTTCTTAAGAAACTCCAAACTCCAGTGCACTTTCGCTTGACCCAAGGTTGGTATCCAAAGTAAAGCATATAGCTTAGAATCAACGCACTTAACCCACCTAACTGAGTGGAAATCAAATTGGGAACAATTAAGGACCTACATAATGGATATAACCTACAACAATAACACCAATTTATTTAACTAATCTTAAGAACTATAACTAATAATTATTATCTATGATATTTCGAATAATATCTCAAAATATAATTATATATTAAAATTTCATTCCACATTAATATTTTTTTAATTAATTGTTTATATATATATATATATATATAAAGTTACAAATAACAACGTCATATACCATCAATAATATCAATAAATAAATAAATTATAAAACATTATTAGTCCCTGTCGTAGGCATAGAGGGACTATAGCGATCGATAAATCGTTGACCTCATATTAGATTGTGCATTGACCATAAATATTTCCATATTATCTATTGTTGGAAAAAGGGAAGTGAAAACATCGATTTTTATATAATAGAAAGTACCATGTTTGTCAAGATCTGATTAGACAACGAATTGGAGGTCTTATTGTCGGCTTCGCTATTCCCAATGTTATATATCTTGGAATATCCAACGTATTTGATCGTATATGGTATTTTTTGAATCATATATTTTATTATGCATTGGTCAAAGGTGGATTAATGCTAGCATTAGTTCAAATGTTTTTCTTTAGCAGTTTTTGCTATGTAGATTACATTCTCTGCCATATTACTATGTGTTGTTTTTGCTTTATTGTTGCATGGTTCGAGAGAACAGGCCTGCCACGCTGCATTTTTTCTTAAATGCTTGCACAGGGCCATGCCCTTCGACGGTCCCGATAGTCTTAAGTGTTTACCTAACAGCTCTGGTAGTCTTAAATGTTTATTGTACAGATGTGTTGCAATATTGTTTCGTTCATGGTTGACATCACTGCTTCAGTGGTCGATGCTTGTTTGCTTCATCCTTCTATGATTCTTGTTCTTGTTTGATTCAACTTTGCAAAGTTGAGGTCCTGCAGTTACAGTTCCACCTCTTCGTGGTTGTTCACTGGTTTATTGTTCTTCAACTTTGCAAGTTGTTGGACTTGTTGTTGCAGTTTCCAATTTATAATATAAAGTACCATGTTTTTCAAGATCTTATTAGACAACGGATTGGAGGTCTTATTGTCAGCTTCATTGTTCCCAATGTTATATATATTGGCATATCCAAAGTATTTGATCGTATATGGTCTTTTTGAATCATATATTTTATTATGCATTGGCCGAAGGTTGATTAATGCTAGCATTAGTTCGAATGTTTCCTTTAGCATTTTCTGCTAGGTAGAATACATTCTCTACCATATTACTATGTGTGTTTTTTGCTTTATTCTTGCGTGCTTCGAGAGAACAGGCCTACCACGCTGCATTTTTTCTTAATGCTTACACTCGAGGGTCTTGACAGTCTTAAGAGTTTACCTAACAGCTCTGGTAGTCTTAAATGTTTATTGTACAGATGCATTGCAATACAGTTTTGTTCATGGTTGGCATCACTGCTTCAGTGGTCGATGCGTGTTCGTTGCTTCGTTCCATGATTCTTGTTCTTGTTTGATTCAACTTTGCAAAGTTGAGGTCCTGCAGTTGCAGTTCAACCTCTTTGTGGTTGTTCACTGGTTTGTTGTTCTTCAACTTTGCAAGTTGTTGGACCTGTTGTTGCAGTTTCCAGTTTTTGGGGTTGAGCTCTTTTCATCCCTCGTTGACGGGTAAGTTTCCCTGTTGTTTCTATTTTTCAATGGTTGGAGTCCCTACCTCCAAATTATGTTGCAGACCATCTTTGTCTGTGCTCTTAATTTATGTTCCTGGAAATCGTGCGTCTTCATATACTGACTGCTACGTCCATAGATTTTCCGAAAATTTCAATGCATAGGGGTTTACGAAAAGTAGTTCGGATCTATCAAAAGAGGGAACCATCCGGTGGGGTGTAGATGTAGGGAATGCTTTTATTCTGTGGGTCGAAAAACTGCGTCCACTTGTTCTCTTTCTGTTGAGTAAAGTTATGTTGTTATTTATTTGCGTTGTTTCTTCTGTTTGGTTCAGTTTCCAGTGTGGGTTTGTTTTCTTCTCATCTGCTATGGGGACTAGGGGGGATTGAAGTTGAGAATAAGAAGGTTGAAAGATACATACAGGGATTGGTACCCAGTTCCATGCTTGTAGTTTTCCTATTTTTCTTTCCTTTTTTTTTTGCTACCTTTTATTTTTTCCCCCTCCTTTTCTCTGTTTTCATACAAACTGAAAGTATCTACCAAACAACTTCAAAATCACAGTTCAAGAGATGAAAGAATTAATAGATGTTGAGTCATATGAAATAGATACACAGTCCATTATACATGACAACATTGACTTGGTTTTGCATAGTAATGGCCTTTTTAGATTCGATTCATTATCATATACTGTTAGGGATTGTCTTTTCGATACATTCCAGGTTCTACTGCATTTCCGGTATTCGTCGAGCGAGCTGCGCAATGGATTGATAGATTATTCCTTGAGCTGTTTTTAAAATGGCGATGTTGAGGCTTTGGATTCCTATGAATACGAACTGGAATCTGATTTTCTTTGGTAGTTGCATGGAATACATGATGTCGCTACGTATTTTTCAAAGATGCGGTTGTCTGCATCTCCAGTTCTACCTGCACATGAGAGGGGACTTTGGAGAGATACATTTTGTATACGATGTTTGTTTAAGTGGCTCAATATATAAGTTGGAATATGGTCACTGACAAGAAAAACAAGATATCTACTATTCAACAAAACTGCATATGACAATCCATATTACATCTTGTTCCATTATGCCAATGTCGTCAGTGGTCATTATGAACCACTACTGTACAGAACAATGTCCATATCCAATGTTGAAGGGCCTCATATTTACTTGTCCATCATTTGAAAATACCTTGAATCACAATGGAAACAGATTTTGCATCGCATAGATTGCCATGGTTTACAACTGGAAACACATGTTGTGTCTAGCTGTGGAGATAGTCTGTTCAATGCAATTTGTTGTTTAGTGGCAGTGGAGTTCGATGTCCAGTCATTGTGGCTTTACATTGTACATTCCTTTTGCAATGAATTTATAGGCGACAACCAACAGGCTTTTAGGTGCATGCATCAACACCTTTGCCCATATCTCCTAGAAAATATGTCGGCAATTGGAAGTTGGCAGGAATACATTGTGAACATGGTGCTTCCATATGAAAAAGGGAATGTGGAGGGTTGAAAATTCTATTTGCAATGGATTTCTATGATATTCAAAGTAATATACAGGTCTGGTCGGCCTTGCCAGATGGCACTGTCCATTCCTAGTTTACTGATTCAAATTACAATCGAATAATTGAAATCCTCTCATTGAAAATAGATACAACACATATCCATTATGAACCTTTGCTTGGACATATCGGTGGTTCAAGGTTGAATTTCCATGCCAACCAAATGACATCGAATATGCATACGCGTCAAATGCTTTTTAGTGAGAAAGAGACTCCTCTCGGTTGCGATATGGCCATACAGGGCTTGAACAAAAAAACCATGCGTGAAATTCATCACAATTATGATGAGGCCATATAAGGCTTAAACAAAAAATGTAGAGTAAGTTATCACAACTTGAAAAAAGTTATGCGTCCAATTCGTCCCAGTTGTGATAAGGCCATAGAGGCCTTAAACAGAAAACGTAGACTAGTTTATGAGAACCTGAGTCAGAGTGAAATGCATCCCAGTTGCCATCAAATCATCGTTCCCTTGGGCAAGAAACGTAGAGTAAGTTACCACAGCTTGAAAACGGTCATGTGCGAGAGAAAAAAATACATTTCTACGCTTACTTTTGGAGAGAAACTCACATATCACAATCTAAAGAAATTTTTTCGTGCAGAACAGAGTAGAAACATGTATGGTCGCATATCCCAGAATGGTCATGCAAATGTGACATTTCGTGGTCTAGAAGAAACACCATACAGTGCTACCAATGAAAACCAGGAAACAATTTCTACCCATACTTCCCTGGGAAAGAAAAATGCAAGACAGACCTACATGAAACAAATTAAAGATACTCCTTCCATTGCATGTGCAATTTGTGAACAATTGAATTTTTCTAAAAACACTAAGTATTTCACGCCTTATTTTCAAGAAGAATACCTCCGCTTGACATCAAACGAGAAACCATTTTCCAGTGGAAAAGTTTGTCTTCCATGCAAACGGTCACTTGAAAATGGAAAACTGCCACAGTTTGCAACCCCCGACCAAATAAGATGCAATACACCACTACCAGATGTAAGTGCACTTACGAAACTTGAGGAGAGACTTGTGTCTCTGCGAATTGAATTTTCTCAAATCAGACCTTGGGGCTATAAACGACCCCAGATGGGCTTAACAAGATCAATTATTAATGTTCCTATTCAACTAGATGTTGTGAAAAAAGCGTTGCCACAATTCATTAACAATAGAATGACAATTATTGTGGCTCTGGAAAGACACTTACGATACAAAAATGCCTATCAAACAGGCAAAGTGCATGTGCATGTTGTTATGAAAGCATTAAAGAAATTATGTTCCAGGGCCCTGTACAAAGCACATAACATTTGTATAAATGGCAACTGGGACAATGTTCCTGCAGAAGAGGATGTCAACTCTGCAGACACTCTCGAAAATCCTAGTGAATTTGATACAAGTGATGAATTAGAGATTGAAACACCTGTTGAAACATTGGTGGATGGCATCACTGATTCACAGTGCATTCATGACTTGCAAGACAAAATTGTCAAAATTGCACCTGCCGAGGGGTAGTGTCCACTTGGAATATTCAAGGACAAATCCGTTGAGGAAATGAACTTTCCAACACTCTTCTATGGATATCCACATGCCACTGATATTACAAAACCATTAAGTTATCATAAAATATTCTGATGGGAGTTGCTACATTCAAGCGGTTACTTCTTATGTCACATAACAAATTTGTTTTTCAAAACAATGCACATAATAATAGAGCAAGTTATGTCATGCATGTGGGTCTGAATAAGAAAAGGCCAGTTACAAGGAAAAAAGTTGTTGGCCAAGGATGTGAAGTACAAAGTAAACCTAGAAAAAAATCTGAAATCTGATATTTGATACATAGATTTCAAAAACATTCGCACCTCTCCTAACTATTTGCAACAAAACAAAAAAATTATTTTTGTAATGATCCAACAATTGGGCCCGCCAACATTTTTCATCACATTTACAAGTGCAGAGCACTGCTGGGATCCATTGGTGGCTTTCGTATTTGACCTGCAAAGGAACATGAAACTTAAAAAAGAAACCGAAACACTGGAAAATAATGAGATTGACTTCCTCATAAGAAAAGACCCAATGACATGTACTTGCTACTATAGACATAGAATAAATGCTTTGAGACAATTGATATGCCATGATGAAACATTTTTCGGATAAATATCAGACTAATTTTTTGTGACTGAATTCCAGAATAGGGGAAATGAACATGACCACGCATTGTTGTGGATATAGGGTGCACCGGTCTATGGAGTTGATAACAATTCAGAGATTTAACAATTTGTGGATAAATACATAACATGCAATACAGATCATTTGGATCCAGAACTTGCCAAAGTCCATAGACATTACCATACAAGAAGTTGTAGAAAACGAAAAAACTCGCATTGCAGATACAACTTTCCCGTGCCACCGATGAGAGCTACAAGAATCATAGAGCCACTTAGTTTACATGACAATGTTTTTGTTGAGAAATATAAATCCTTGTTCGCATTTCTTGAATAAGGAGAATTTTAAGAGCTGATGATCTTTGATGCCTTCTTGACAGAGGTAAATCTATCAGAAGATGAGTACATCCAAGCCATACAATGTATGCTTAAGCAACCAATAATTTTCCTTAAACGAAAACTTTCCCATATTTGGAACAACAGTTTCTCTAAGGACATGCCAGTTATGTGGAAAGCAAATAATGATGCGCAGTACGTGCTCATTGCATATGCTACAACATCGTAATGTACCTCATATATGACAAAGGTTGACAAATCTATGGCAAGTGCATTCAAAATAATATGCAAAGAACATGAAAGAAGTCATATTGATGCCATACAAATGATACGTACACTTGGAAATACATTGCTTAATATTCAACAAATGTCTGCTCAACAAGCAGTTCACATTGCACTTTCCCTGCCCCTCACTTGTAGTTCAAGAAAATGTGTCTTCATAATCACATCTCCACTTGAAAAACGCACATTTGTGCTTCAACCATTTGTTTTCTACAACAAGAGCCTGGCAATTCAGAAGACGTGTTATGTCGCTCTATTGTTGATTATTACCTCCAGTGTCCATCTCCTATTAGGCATATCTTCTTGGCATAATTTGTATCGCATTACAAAAAAAATGGTGCACCCATATCAAAAAGAAGAAAAATCCTTTGTGATACGGTTTTTCAAATACAATAAACATTCTGACTATGAAAACTATTGTAGAGAAAAACGGGTGTTGTACGTTTCGTTCGATGAAAACGAAGAGACATTAAAACATAACTTCTCTACATGGGAGGCTGTGTATGTTGCATCTGAGACTATAGTGCACATCAATGAAGCTAGATTTACCTACAATGTTAATCCAACATGGGGTGATCTATAAATTGCACTTAATGACCTAGAAAACCTTGGCGATCTTGATGAGACATTCACAAACATTAAAACAACCAGAACTCCTTCGAACTCCTTCTGAGTCCTATGAATTACAAGCGTATTTGTCTCGTCCTCCATCAAGTGGAAGTGAAAAACGTTTCAATCTTGGTTTTCAAGTGACAAAATATCCTTTCCTAATTGAAAATAATGAATACCATAGAATAAGACGTCTGTTGAATTGCGAACAACAAACAATTCTAAAGGAAATTGCTCTTAAAAAACGCTTGAACATGGACAGTCCTGTGCACTTGTTCCTTACAGGCTGAGTGTAATGATCCCAAGCCAAATTCTTTCTTGGAATCACTAACTACTACAAATTTATTGAGTTATTAAGTGCATACAAGATTCATCAACACATGGAGATCACAATATATTCAAGATGTAGAAGCACAAGCAAAGATCTGACC
>ML806151.1:29860-40970 GCA_009831015.1 Picea engelmannii
TCCACCATTGTTAAGAGGTGGTCTGGGTATGAATTTTGGTTTAGCAGATGGACCCAGATCCCTCGTCTTCGAAATGGCTTCCTGTAGGCTGGTAGGCTTGAAGGCCTTAACCCAACCCTTCAAGGGTTCCATCAATCCTTCTGTAAAGAGAATCATGAGATTGGTTGGGGACATATCTTGCACCATCACTACCAACCTCTGGAACTCATCAATGTATGCCTCAGCCGTACCTATTTGCTTGAGTTGGGTGAGATCCCGGAAATGTAACTCAGGATCTCCTAGATCAAATCTATCAATGAGCCTCTGAGTGAATTCTGTATAGGATACAATATGGTTGTGGCCAAGTGTGGTGAGCCCATGGTACCACCAGTCATGGGCCTTGCCATCCAAGTACATAGTGGAAAACTTGATGGCCTCCATCTCTCTCATGGGGTTAAGCTGCAGGTAAGTATCCAGCTTATGCACCCATGCTTGTGCTGTCATCTTAGTCGTACCATCAAAGTATGGAATCTCTATCTTCCCTGCCCTTCACTCAAACTCAAAGCTTCTCCTATGGTTCGTCCTAGACTGGTTTCTGAACCCGAGTTGACAATATTGGTCTAGGGAAATCTGTCTTTGAACTTTCATATACAAGCTGTAGTATTCCCTGGTACTCCTGGCTAACTGTTCCACAAAATCTTCAACCTGTTCATGCTGCCCTTGCTCATCTGTGAATGTGGGCATGTATGGTCTAGGGTTAGCTCTGCTACCTGAGTGTTGTCCTAGCAGTTCATCCGTGAACACTGGCACGTATGGCCTATGATTGGTCCTGCTACCCATCTGCCCATGGAACATGCCACCTCCAAGACTTCCTTCAGATCCCGATGCTTTCTCTGAGTTATATATGACTTCCTCATGGGTTCCACCAGACCCTCCAGCCTCCTTATTCCCATATGTATCAGGATATTTGCCTCGATGGGTTACTTGCATCAGAAGGTCAGTTATCCTAGTTTGGTTCTCGTTCATTTTCTGTAGATTCTCATCAACTTTCTTCAAGGTTTCAGATATTTCGGCTTGTCCCCTTCTGTTGGTTTCCTGATACTCATCCAACTGTTAGACCAATGAGATTTCTGTATGGTTCATGTTTTGCTGGAACTTACCAAATTCGGCTACTAAGAGAGCCAAGCCCTGAGGCTCATGGTCGTCTCCTGACCCTTCCATTTTTGCCTCTGTTTCACTGTTGTTTTTCTTCCTCCGACCCATAACAATTCCCCTGTACTTCTACATGCACCGATCTCTCCACAGGTTTGGAGGATCGAGGCTCTGATACCACTATAATGATCCCAAGCCAATTTTTTTCTTGGAATCACTAACTACTACTAATTTATTGAGTTATTAAGTGCATACAAGATTCATCAACACATGGATATCACAATATATTCAAGATGTAGAAGCACAAGCAAAGATCTGACCTTTTTATTATGAGCAATGTAAGATCAATACAATAGATGGCCGATATGGCATAAACCTCAGATAGTCGTACAAGCAATAGATATGAGCTGCTACAAAATGCTCCCGACAATACAAAATAAGCCTCAAAAGGCTAGATATACAATGAAGACTGAATCAAGAAGATATGAGTTGTACTAATGCTCAACCTCCAAGCTGGAAAGTGCCATGTCCTGCTAGAATGCTGAAGCCCTCAATAATTATGCCCTGCTACCAAAAGTGTCCAATCATCCTGAGAAATATGCCAAATTATAGATCGTGCAACTGCAAGGACAACACAGATGTCCAAATTCCCAAATCCACTCTCAAACCCCGTAGATCTGAATTCCTCCACTGAATGGTGCATCCCACTGGATGAATGAAACCCTAGTTGGTTTGGCCCTGATGAAGGAGGCCTCCAAATGCTCTGAAACTCTCCAAGAATATAGATCGGGCTATGAGAACCCCATGGGAGAAGTTTCGGACTCAGATCTCAAGTAGATCTCCCTAGATCTGATTTTTACTGAATCACAGGACGTCCCCTATGGCTCCAAGACATTCCAATCTGTAGACAAATGTAGAATGATGATAACCCTCCAGAAAATCCCTCAAACTGATGGTCCTACCCCTGCAAACAAAACCCAATTTTCGGAATGGCCCCAAGTCCTCAGGATAAGCTGGATCGAACCTCCCTCTAGATGATGGTGCGCCCTTGCTGGAAACACAAGAACAGTACGACCTGCTACCTTCTGAAGTGCTAGATGGAGATGGGCTGAGAATAAAATGGTGTGGAGGAGTCTTTCATCCCCGAGACCAAGCTGCGGAACAAGGTGAGTGGATATTTCACCACTGAGTTGCTCACAAGGGTTTGTACAGCAAAACCCCCAAACCGAATGCTCAAGAGCAATAGAAAATGCTAATCCAAAACCAGAATGAGTAATAGGTGCGCCCCATCCTGTTACTTATACTTTTCCTTCTAATTCTCTGTTGAGTTAGGTTAACTCACAGGGTTAATCTTCTATTCTTCTGTTGAGTTATCTTTTACTCCTTTATCCTTTTCCTTTCTTAAGTCAACTTAAAAATATAACTTTTAACTTCTTGACTTTCCCCCCCTCAGTGTGAGACTATGACCTAGTGGGGGTGCCCAGTCCACTGAGTCTCCTCATCACCTCTCTAAGAGGTGGGGGACATTACACGGAGCAAGAACAGGCAAGACATTCACAACGAAAGCACTGTTCCAAATGCTTATACGAATCTATGATTCAAACAATTCCTCTGATCCTATGAAACCAAAGGGCCTAATAGTTGCACACACGGGAAAAACTGCATATAATGTTGGTGGAACAACATTCCACTCTGCATTTTTAATGCATTTTAACAAGTCACAGTTTCTTCCACTTAGCAAGGAAATGTTGGATACATTATCTAAGATTTATGAGGAACTCCAACTTGTCTTTATATATGAAGCATCTTTGATTGGGAGTCAGTTCTTGTATTCCATTGACAATCGACTAATAAGCATTAAACATGTGCGCACGAAATACTTTGTAAACATTGACATGATATTCTGTGGGGATATTTACCAGGCACAACCCATCCAAGATTCTTTGATATTTGAACAACCTACTGTTAACATGGAAATAGTCACCCATGTCTTCTGGAGAGACAATATTAAATGCTTTGAGTTGCATACTACAATGCTCCAGACAGATGAAACATTCATTGCAATTCTGAATAGAATGCGCACAAACAGCCAAACAAATGATGACTTAACCTATATCAATTCGAGGTTATTACGACCTACACCAATAGACCCAACATTCCCTTACATGTTCTATAGAAATAAGGATGTTGCAATGCATAACAGCCACATGCTATCTCTCATGCCTGACGATGATATCATCATCAGTTCAATTGACCTAGAAGAAGACAACCATGGAAATGTGCCACGTCATTAACATTCAATCACTTTATCTTTGCAGCTTGTCCTCAAATTAGAAATGCTGGTTGAAATATATGCCTGGAACTATGATTCACAGAATGGATTGGTCAATGGTGCAGATGGAATACTCAAAGGCTATACGAAGATAGTCAAACTCATTGTCCTTTGGATTAAGTTCCATGAACCGCATACAGGCAAGCGACAAGCAAGAAAGTTGTCTTATCTATATAATTCAAACACTGGAAGCGATTGGCCACCTATTTTGTGAATATCAAAGCCAGTATCGACATCAACAGAGATAGGTCGACTGAAGATTCGAATATCATTTCCGATCAAACTTGCATGTGCACGTACAGTCCACAGATCACAAGGACTAACAATTGATAATGTTTCATTTCAGCCTACTGGAATTCAGATACATGGACTTGTATACACAACATTGTCCCATGCCAGAAGCATAGACTCCTTATATTTACTAAGCCCTCTTACAAAAGATAACGTCAAAGTGAAATAGAAAGTTTCAGGACCACCGCAAAATGGCAAGTGCACTATGATTACCAATCCAGACAAACAAATTCCTCTGTATCAATTCTCTCGTTGAACACACGCAGCTTAAATGCACACATGGATGATCTACTGAAAGACTATGATAAAATGCAATCCGATATTATGTGCTTGCAAGAAGCACACATGGCATTATGCATGCAGAACAAAAAATTCCCAAATCACAATTGCATATCAAGTTAGATTACACATGGAGTGATGATACTGGTGAAAAAACATGTACCAATTTTGGACCATATACATATCGAAGAAAAGAATGTTGAAGTGGTACTTGCAATTTTTTTTTTCCATGAAACAGAAGTTGCAATACTAAATCTGTATGTTGCTTCTCATTCAACATTCTCCAACATAATAGATTTGATTTCCAATGCATTGAGCCATTTCCATCTGAACGGACCCATTGTACTTGTAGGAGACTTCAATATTGACATGCTACAACATAGTGGCAGAACAAAAGAATTGGAAAACTACATGTGCAAATACAGTCTCTGCTTTCTTTTGAACAACACAAACCATCTACAAAACACACTTATTCACCATGTCTGGTCGAATGTGTCCATTCCTCAATACAATATGTTTATCTTAGACACATATTGGTCTGATCACGATACAATTGGTATTTCACTTGAATTATGAGATATACATCAAACATATTGCAAAGTCATATTTCTATGTTTCAAATCATATCTGTATAACTTGTTGCAAAAAAAAAAGAAACAAAAAAATTATCCAGCTTCTTGGTCTTCCCTAATTTGCACACATACTGTTCTGGTGAGCATGCAGTCGATGTTGTACTTGAATTATAAAATATACATTATGCAAAAAAAAAAAAAAAGGTACATCCTCCTAAAAACTATTTGTTACTCTATTCATCTTATTCTTTTTTTTTTTGTAAATGTACATAGTACTTTCTTTTTTCTTTACATTTGAACTTATGTTCATATCCCTTTTGTTTTGTACTTTTGTTGATAGAAGCAAACAGGAAAACTAAACACCGCAAAGAACTCCTACCCAGAGATGTAGAGGAATCCATGCAAAGGTGCATTTTTTTCCTACCCATCTTCCATACTAAACAATTTTTCGTTTACTTTGTCTGTATTTGTCGAACTTGTTTGCAGCTATTTTTTTTTATTTTTTTTCGCGCCTAGAGCCCGTCAGCTTGTAGGTCCACCATCCAACAGAAATGTAATGTTGAGCCAGCCAGCCCGCAAGTCCACTTGTCAATTTGTATATCACCCAACTATGGGTGTTCTTTGCAGGACACGAAACATTAGAGGCCCAATGTACAACCCGCAAGTCCACGATCCAGATAAGTGGCTAAGTATGGACTAAGGGATCTATGCAAATTTGGTATGTATTGCTTGTTTCTAGGAGCCCGCCAGCCCTGAAGTCTCTGTGTCAATTTGTATATGGCGCAAATCACTAGAATTAGAATGTTGAGCCGACCAACCCTTTCTTTACTTATATGTACCATGCTTGTAAGTGTATACTGATAGTCCTTTATTTATAAATCCAGTTATTCCACCTTTTTTGAGTAGATATCTATAGCCAAAAAATGATATCTTCCCATTTCTACTTTTCAGGTATTACACTCTATTGTGTCCAACTTCTTCTTTCCACAGTCCTATTTCTTGTACATATTTCTCTTATGGTCCAGGAGCCCCAATCCTAGTCTATATGAAAAACGCATTTACATTTCCAGGGATATGCAACAAACTATTATTTTTCTTCATATATTCCAAATAAAACTATTCTTTTGTTTCCTTATATATTTATGTGTTCCTAGATTTTTATCTTCAGCTATGTTTTTTTTGTTTGTTAATTTGTGCAGGACCTACGATTAACCTGTGGCTTGAGAAACCGCGACTCAGGGGCATCTAAGCCGTCAAAATCACCCGGGGATCGCACCCGACCTGAGCCACACCAACCCTTAACATGGTTGGATTTTTTGTCCCCGCAGGTTTCGAACCGGTGACTTTAACATCACGGAGTGGCTTAACAACACACTCCGTCACCGACTGTCCTACACCTCGGGGACTTATCTTCAGCTATGTTGAATGTGAAGACATTCTGTTTATTTTATCTCAATTCTCTTTTTTTCTGATGCATATTTTCTCATGCCTGGTCATTTTCAAAATTAAGTATGAGATAAATCACTCACTCAGATTTGAGATATTATATTACACACACACACACACACACATATATATATTTCTTTAAATTTCCAGGAATATGTAACACAATTTATTATTTTTTTATATAAATGTCATAAAATTGTGTTCACTACTTTTTTTCTACTCACATGTATAGAGAGTATGTCATTTCTGGCATCTTTACCACTTGTCCTTCATACTGGTTGCCACAAAGGCCCTTAAAATTAAAATAGTCCACAATTCCGCTTGTCAATTTGTATATCACGAAACTTTGGGTGCTCTTTGTAGCCCATGGAACAATAGAGGCCCAATTTTCAGCTCTCCATCCCGAAAACTTGCCATCCAAAAACTTCTTAAGTATGGAATGAGGGCTCCGTGCATGCTCTATAAAATCTCATCCTCATACTTTATAAAAGTACATATTTCGTATGTATAAAAGTAAATATCTACTTTATAAAATTACGTATTTTGTATGTATAATTTATGCTGCCCAGGAACCTATAATTTGATAAATTTCAATTTCTTGTGTCCAGGAGCCCATGTTTTAAAGGAAACTAATTCGGGAATGCTATTTTTTTGGTCCTTTTGTCCACCACCCTATGTAATAGACATTTGTACTATTTTTTTTTTCTTTTGTCCACCAGCGTATGTAAAACGTATGTAAAGAAAACTAATTCACGAATGCTAAATTTTTTGAACATGAGCCCCTTAAAATCCAAATAGTCGGAAAGTCTGATTGTCAATTTGTATATCGCATAACTATCGCTGCTATTTGTAGGACACAGATCAACAGAAGCCTAGTTTTCAGGTCCCCAGCCCTAGAACCCGCGATCCAAAAACTGGCTAAGTATGGAATGAGGGTTACATGCATGCTCTATATATCTAGTTAATCAAATTACATATTTGATATGTATAATTTATGCTGTCCAGGAACCTATAATTTCATAAATTTCAATTTCTTATGTCCAGGAACCCTTGTTTTAAAGAAAACTAATTCGGGAATGCTAGTTTTTTTGTGCTTTTGTCCACGAACCTATGTAACAGACGTAGGTCCTTAAAATTCAAATAGTCCGCAAGTCCGATTGTCAATTTGTATATCGCGGAACTTTGGGTGTTATTTGTAGTGCACAAAACAACAGAAGCCCAATTTTCAGCCCGAGAACCCACAATCCAAAAGCTGGATAAGTATGGGGCTCCGTCCATGCTCTAGAAAATCGCATCCCCATACTTTATAAAGGTACATATTTTGTATGTATAAAATTAAATATCTACTATATAAAATTACATACTTGGTATGTATAATTTATGTTGTCTAGGAACCTATAATTTGATAGATTTCAATTTATTGTGTCCAGGAGCCCCTGTTTTAAAGAAAACTAATTCGGGAATGCTATTTTTTTCATATTTTTTTCCACCAACCTATGTAACAGACGTTGGTACTATTTTTTTGTTTTATTTTCCACCACCGTAGGTAAAACGTAAGGAAAACTAATTCGGGAATGCTAAATTTTTTGGACACGAGCCCCTTAAAATTCAAATAGTCCGCAAGTTCGATTGTCAATTTGTATATCACGGAACTCTCGGTGTTATTTGTAGGGAATGGAACAACAAAAGCTCAATTTTTAGTCGGCCAGCCCAAGAACCCAACATGAGGGTTCCGTGCATGCTCTATATATCTACTTAATCAAATTACATATTTGGTATGTATAATTTATGTTGTCCAGGAACCTATAATTTGATAAATTTCAATTTCTTGTCTCCAGGAGCCCTTGTTTTAAAGAAAATTAATTCGGTAATGCTAGTTTTTTTTGTGCTTTTGTACATGAACCTATGTAACAGATGTACACCCTTAAATTTCAAATAGTCCGCAAGTTCGATTGTCAATTTGTATATCGCGAAACTCTGGGTGTTGTTTGTAGGCCACGGAACAACATAAGCCCGATTTACAGCCCGACAACTCGTGATCCAAAAATTCAAGTACTCCGCAAGTCTGGTTGTCAATTTGTATATCGCGGAACTCTCGGTGCTATTTGTAGGGCACGTAACAATAGAAGCCCAATTTTCAGCCCGCCAACCCAAAAACCTGGAATGAGGGTTCTGTCCATGCTCTATATATCTACTTAATCAAATTACATATTTGGTATGTATCATTTATGTTGTCCACGAACCTATAATTTGATATATATCAATTTCTGGTGTCCAGGAGCCCTTCTTTTAAAGAAAACTAATTCAAGAATGCTAGTTTTTTATGATTTTGTCCACGAACCTATGTAATAGATGTAGGCCCTTAAATTTCAAATGCCCGAGAACCCGGCATGAGGGTTCTGTGCATGCTTTATATATCTACTTAATCAAATTACATATTTGGTATGTATAATTTATGTTGTCCAGGAACCTACAATTTGATAAATTTCAATTTCTTGTCTCCATGAGCCCTTGTTTTAAAAAAAACTAATTCGGGAATGCTAGTTTTTTTTGTCCTTTTGTACACAAACCTATGTAACAAATGTAGGCCCTTAAATTTCAAATAGTTTGCAAGTCTGATTGTCAATTTTTATATCACAGAACTCTAGGTGCTATTTATAGGCCAGGAAACAACAGAAGCCCGATTTACAGCCCGACAACCCGTGATCCAAAAATTCAAGTACTCCACAAGTCCAGTTGTCAATTTGTATATCGTAGAACTCTCGGTGCTATTTGTAGGGCACGAAACAACGTAAGCTCAATTTTCATCCTGCCAGCCCGAGAACCCAGAATGAGAGTTCCATCCATGCTCTATATATCTACTTAATCAAATTACATATTTGGTATGTATCATTTATGTTGTCCACGAACCTATAATTTGATATATATCAATTTCTTGTTTCCAGGAGCCCTTATTTTAAAGAAAACTAATTCGGGAATGCTAGTTTTTTTATGTTTTTGTCCACGAACCTATGTAACAGATGTAGACCCTTAAATTTCAAATAGTCCAGAAGTCTGATTGTCAATTTCTATGTCGTGGAACTCTGGGTGCTATTTGCAGGGCATAGAACGAAAAAAGCCCAATTTTTCGTGCGCCACCCTGAGAAACCGCATGCTCTATATATCTACTTAATCAAATTACACATTTGGTATGTATAATTTATGTTGTCTAGGAACCTATAATTTGATAAATTTCAATTTCTTGTGTCCAGGAGCCCTTGTTTTAAAGAAAACTAATTCGGGAATGTTAATTCTTGTGTGTTTTTCTCCACGAACCTATGTAACACACGTTACTACTATTTTTTGGTGTCTTTGTCCAACAACGTATGTAGAAAACTACTTCGGGATATTCTACATGGAAACCACATGTACTTCAATTTCCTACCCACGTGTCTGTACTCGATCGCATTTATTCTCATTCCAACCTGACAGGGACTACGCTGCCATGCAACACTTGTTTATATAAAATTTCCTAACACCACTCACCAAAAAAAAATTATGTGAAAAAATTTAATCACGAGAGTCTAAAGTGTTTTACTTCAATAAGGGAATTGGTTTTTGAAATAAATTAATGAATAGTTTTCAAACAAAGAAACAAAGAAAGTGATAATTTAAAACATCTTTATCATTGGGTGTTGGACATCAACCTTAAGTTAATTTTATTATAAAATTTAATTTAAAATTATATTTTCTAAATTAATATATAAAAAAATATTTTTGAAGTAAGTAGTTTTTTTCACTAAAAATTATTAAAATAAATTATTTCTCTTTATCCCTAAAAAAAAAAATATTATTATATATATTATAATTAAAAAATAATAATGATTACATTTGTATATAAAAATTGATATTTTATTTATTACAATTTAAAAAAAAATATTATAATTTGTATTTTTAATGAAAAATAACAATTTACTAATTAATTATAAAAGTTTTGTTTTCTTCACTCTCTCTATAATATATTTTGAATATATAAATAAATAATAAGTTTGTCAATTGGGAAGAATGTTGTTCTCTTCTCTATCCAAACTTTTACCATAAGTTTGAGAAATCACACTTTCTTTCTCCAACATGCAAAAGATTTTGTATTGAACTTTTATCCCATTCAAATTGTAGTAATAATTGTATTAATGTGTTGTAATAATTTCAATCATTTTAGTACAAAATTATAAGTCATTTTAATACTAATACAATTTGTTATTTTTGTATTAAAGTTCTAATATTATTATTACATTACATGTCATTCATTCTAGTTAGTATTTATAATTACATTCACTTACTATCACCACTAGAGTGGAGTGTTATTCTCCCATGCCATTTACATAATATCATCATTCTAGAATATCTATAATTACATAATTTGCATAATTTATTTTGGTACAAACATTTTAGTACTTTTAGTGCATGTCATTCATTTTAGTATTAATATTATTGATCTTAGTATTAACATTGCATTCCATTCACTCAAGTTTAATATAGCTAATTTCACATGTTTAACAATTAGCATTACATGCACCAACTCCACATCGATGTGATAGCATCCTCCTTCATTTTGGTATTAACATGGCCTAATGTCATGCCACAAACATAACTATTAGCATTCCTTACACAAAACTATAGGTTGATGTGATAGATCCTCCTTTGTTTAGTAGTTAACAAACTGGGTAGTTTTAGTGTCATGTCTTGTGGGTTATCTTTAGTTTATGTTTTCTTTCTTGGAAATAACTTCATATGAAACTCTAGTGCACTTCCCATTGATATAAGGCTGATACCCAGAGTAAAGCATGTCTCTTAGAGTCAATGCACCTAACCTAGTGGAAATAAAATTGGGAACAACTGGGGACCGACATAATGGATTGGATTATTGATAATAACCTACAACAATAACACCAATTTATTGAACTAACCTTGAGAACCACAACTAATAATTATTATATATGATATTTACAATAATATCTTAAATTATATTCATATATTAAGATTCCATTCCACATTAATACTTATCTTTTAATTTCATATA
>ML806151.1:48988-105135 GCA_009831015.1 Picea engelmannii
AAGTTCTCTACAAGTATACAAGTTTTTGGAACAAAATTCGTTAAGACACTCAACACCTCCATGAACAAAAACGTTTACCTTATATTTTGTTGGAAAATTAAGATACCACTGTTAGAAAAAATCAAATTTGACCTAGTTATTCATAATGTTTATGAATAAAAGTTATGTATTCAAAAAGTTAATTCGATTTCCTAAGTTCCATCTTCACACCATATTCAAATTCATTGTAAAAGTACCTTGAATAATCCCTCCAAGTTAACAATTTTTTGTTTTTCCAAATTTACATAGCCACTAACCAATTTCATATAATAAAATTCAATTCCACATTTGTTTATTTATATATAATGAATATCCTTATATACTAAGATTAAAATAAATTGTAAAACATTATCTATATATAAATTTCTCTTACACCACCCACCAACAAAATCTGACGGAGAATCCGAGAGTGATTTAAAAATTTATCTCACGGAGAATCTTGAGTAAATCACTCTAATAAAGAAATTGGGTTTTCTAATAAACTAGGGTTAGTTTTCAAACAAAGAAAGTGATAAGTTTCAACATTTTTATAAGATTCTTTGAATACACTATTGGGTGTCATGCATCAAGGCTCGTGACTATATTATTAATGATTTTTTGATTAATATCAATTGTTATAAAAAATGTGGTATAAAGAAAATAATAAAGAAGATAATTGAAAAGTGGTCAAAATATTTATAGGATTATTTTATGTTTATTTTTATTTTGTAAAAATAAAGTGTATAGGATTTTTTTTCAGGTAGAAAAAGCAATCTTACTATTATTCTATTAAGAATCAAGTGAAACTATCATAGGTATAAATATTATTTACAAAAAGCTTTTGTCTCTAAATTTCTCAATAAACATGAGAATTTCAAGAGATTGTCTAAACTTTTATTCAAATACATATAAAAGTTGTGGCCAAAACTTGAAATTTTCTTCAAGTCACTAAAATATATCTTCCATCATTATGTCATCATATTCTGTTTATCTAATAAGAAAAGAACATAAATATTCAAGAACAGAGAGATTATGTCTGCTTGAACTATGGTTCCTTCATCCAGCTCCTCGAAGAAGAGCCATCCTGGAGGACAGTTTAAAGCTTTTTTGGATAGTTTGTCAGCAACACTATGGAAAATTCTATGGACATGTATTAAGTTGATTGTTTCAAACTTATCTTTCAATTTTCTAATTCTTTCTTGCCATGGCTTGAGGTGTAAACAGTTCAGACTTGTAACACCTTTTATCTAGTCAATTGTAGATTTGGAATCACCCGCAACCATCAGATTACTCAGAGAGAATAAAGAGGCAAGGTGTAATAGTCCCCATAATCCAAGAAGCTCATCTTTCATGTTCGAACCTTCTTCTCCAACAAAAAAGGCTTTGCAAGTATGGATGCTGCTAAATTTTAGAAATAAACCAATACCACACCTGTTACCGGAAGCTGCACCATCGAAGAAGCCTATTGGTGAATCATCAAAATAGATAGGATTTATGATATATTCCATCTTTTCAGGATTTAAATCTTCTTGTATTTCCTGGATAGAAAAAATTATTTTTTTTGCAATGACAGAATCTTGTCTTCCCCAATTTTCAAATAGCAACTTGTTCCTATATTTCTAGATACCCCAGATCACAAGAAAAGGGATGTGTCTTAAACTCAGGAAATTTAGGAACCATTTATGGAGGTTGTCTTTCAATCCCTGGTTTCCCCACTCGCCTTTGATCTTCATGTATGTAAGGACCTCTTTCCAGATAGAAATAGTAATACTACAATGTATGAAGAGATGGTATGTTGTGTCTTCATCCTGGAGGCATAAACTACACGGAGTAGGCCCGATACCTCCTCTACATTGGTAATTAACCCCTGTAAGAATGTTGTCCCTCAAACACAGCCAAATAAGACATATAATCGTACTCGATACCTTGACTTGCCAAATTGCTTTGAACCACCAGTGGTTTTCTCCTTTTATATTTGAAAATAATAAAGACTGGTATGTTGTTTTGATAGAGATAGATCATGTGTCTCAGTTCCATGACCAAACAATTTGATCGTTGGACACATTTAAGAGAATTTCATTTGTGCGAAGGGTAAGGATGAAGTTATCCCATTCGTCAGCTAAAACACCTGCAAGTTTTAAATGAACAAAATCTTTCCAAACAATTAGGGAAATTGTTTCATTTGAGTGCGCAGCTTGAACTAAGGTATAAATATTCAGCTGATGAAGATGTGAGATAAGGTTCGACGAGAGGAAGCATCGGTCATTGCCTCCCACAAAGGCGTCCAAACCAAGAGATATGTGTTTACCGTTGCCCACATTCCAGGCCAGGCAATTCAGTAGGAGAGGCATTGTGGACATAAGGTTTCTCCAGATAATTGAGTCATTATAAGATTTAAAATCATTTATTTTTATCCATGAAGAAACATCAATTCCTTTGAGGTAATTTTTTCGTAGCACGGTACTCCATAAACCTTTGCCAAAAAGTCCCTGCCAACATGATTTTGCAGCTAGGGAAATTGCAAACCATTTTAGGTTTCGCAAACCCCAATCCCAAAGCTCTTTTGGTAGAGCAATCTTCTGCCAGCTTGCAAGGTGGTAACCGTTCTGTTTCCTGGCTCCTCTCCATATAAATTTTGTCAGTAACTGCTTGATTCTAAGCAGTGTGGTTGCTGGAATTTTGACCAAGATGAGCCAATACATCGAGATGCTCTGCAACACTGCTTTTGCTAAAACTAGTCTACCTCCAAGTGAAAGCCACCGGAACGCCCAACTGCCGATTCTTTTTTCAATTTTTTGGATTAACCAATTCCAGTTGGCTACTCTGTGATTGTTCGCCTTGAGAAAATATCTAAGATACTTCATCCCTGCCTTGAAATAAAGAAACTATATATTAAATATTGTCCTCAAATTACTTGCTAACTCCGAGTCTATGTTATGTGCTAGGAAACATGACTTATGACAGTTGAGGATCATTCCACGGGCTTTACATAAATTCTTTAAGAGAGTGTGTAGAAATGTCCAATCATCAAAATTTGCCTCCCCCGGGATGAGGACATCATCAACGAACAACAAGTGTGAGATGTAGGTCTCGACAACTACCTTAATTCCTTTGAAAGAGCCATTTGTTGTAGCCTTTTTTATCTGTCTGCTTAAACATTCGATGATAAGGAGAAACAACAGTGGAGAGAGAGGACATCCCTGCCTCAACCCTCTATGGATTTTTAAAAAGGATTTCGGGGATCCGTTTATGAGAACTTCCATGTTAACATTTGAAACGCATGCCATAATCCATTGAGAGACTTCCCATTTTAGCCCAAGATATTACATTATTTTATGTTTAAAAAAATGATTATATGTGTATATAAAAAAATATGCTTAAAATATGATAAACTTCAAGTTGATGTAATAGTATTCTTCCTCACTCTGTTACTAATATTTTATAATGTTATACGATATGCATAAAAATTGGCATTCTCAATACCAAACCCTAGGTTGATAAATTGGCAACTTAGCCATTTAGGATGTTTGAACCTTATCTTAAAGCAAGGACATGTGAATTTCTATCTTAGAATTTTTCATCAAGGTCGGAATTTCAAAACTAAACATCCTATTAAATTTGATGGTTTTACAACTTTATTGCATGTTTGTTGAAGTTTAATGGTTTTACAACTTTATTGCCTCTTTGTTGAATTTTTTAATCGTATTTGATGGACACTAGTGAAATTTCACCCTTATTCTACATTGACACAAATTAAATCATCATCCTAATTCCCTTTCAAAGTTATTAATTATGTAGCAATATGGGGTGAAACTTACCTTTGAAGGCCACAATTGAGGGGTGGCATTGGGCACTTACCTTTGAATGCCACAATTGAGGACACTTACCTTTGAAGGTTACATTTAAAAAACTATAGCGATTTACTATAATAAAGGAATTCGATTTTCAACAAATAAATTAAAGGATGGTTTTGAAGGCACACTTACCTTTGAAGGCTACAATTAAAAAACTATAGTGATTTACTATAATAAAGGAATTGGGTTTAATTTTTTTTATAAATTAAATGGAATAGTTTAATTATTCTATGTTTTAGAACCATATATTATTAAAGATAGTCAAACCATGATCAAAATAAATAAATGTATAATCAAACTAGGTCTAAAAAGTAGAATAATTAAACAATTTCATTTTAAACATCTTTGTAAATTTTTCTAAGGAGGATACTATATTGAATGTCTCACATCAAGAGTAGTGTGTATAAGAGAGTTAAGTGGTAGGTAAGTTAATTTCATCATAACAATAAAATTTAATTTAAAATTAGAATTTTCATGTTAAAATACCAAACACATTGAAACCAAATCACAAAATGTATCATTCAATTTAAACAAAAATATAATTAAAAACATTTACAATTTTTTTTAATAATAATTAATATAAATTCACAATTTTAATATTAATTAATATTAATATTTTTTTTTTAATATTAATATAAAAAATTTTACAATTTTCATTGTATCCTATATTAAAAAATATTAAAGTCTTCTTAGTTAAAAAAACAATAATAAAAATAAATTCCATTCAATTAAAGAAAACAATTACAAGCATTATGTAAAACTTTACATTAAATAAAATAATTAAAAAAAAAATTACACTTTAAAGATATTAAATCACTCTTAATACTTAATAAATCTAAATTTAATATCAATTTAAATTGTAAAATGGTTTTACAATTTAAGGAATTTCAAAACTAAACATCCCACTAAATTTGATGGTTTTACAACTTTATTGTCTCTTTGTTGAATTTTTTAATCGTATTTGATGAACACTAGTGAAATTTCACCCTTACTCTCCATTGACACAAATTAAATCATCCTCCTAATTCGCTTTCAAAGTTATTAATTATGTAGCAATGTAGGGTGAAACTTACCTTTGAAGGCCACAATTGAGGGGTGATAGTGGGCACTTACCTTTGAATGCCACAATTGAGGACACTTACCTTTGAAGGTTACAATTAAAAAACCATAGTGATTTACTATAATAAAGGAATTTGGTTTTCAACAAATAAATTAAAGGATAGTTTTGAAAGCACACTTACCTTTGAAGACTACAATTAAAAAACTATAGTGATTTACTATAATAAAGGAATTGGGTTTAATTTTTTTTATAAATTAAATGGAATAGTTTAATTATTCTATGTTTTAAAACCATATATTATTAAAAATAGTCAAACCATGATCAAAATAAATAAATGTATGATCAAACTAGATCTAAAAAGTAGAATAATTAAACAATTTCATTTTAAACATCTTTGTAAATTTTTCTAAGGAGGATACTATATTGAATGTCTCACATCAAAAGTAGTGTGTATAAGAGAGTTAAGTGGTAGGTAAGTTAATTTCATCATAACAATAAAATTTAATTTAAAATTAAAATTTTCACGTTAAAACACCAAACACATTGAAACCCAATCACAAAATGTATCATTCAATTTAAACAAAAATATAATTAAAAACATTTACAATTTTTTTTAATAATAATTAATATAAATTCACCACAATTTTCATTGTATAAGAACCTATATTAAAAAATATTAAAATCTTCTTAGTTAAAAAAAACAACAATAAAAATAAAGTCCATTCAAGTAAAAAAAAAACAATTACAAGTATTATGTAAAACTTTACATTAAATGAAATAATTAAAAAAAAATTACAATTTAAAGATATTAAATCATTCTTGATACTTAATAAATCTAAATTTAATATAAATTTAAGTTATAAGAATAATAAGATGTAATGATATCTACTCATCATTTTTAATTACAATTTAAAAATATACACATTTTATTATAAAACAAATTTTAAATCTGTTTATAATTTTTTTTTTAAATATAATTATTCATAAAAGCTTATGTTTATTGAAAATTTACAGATTAATTAGTTTTTTAATTAAAAATATGTAATGTGTCGATAGATTTAATAATAGAAGAACATTTACACCTATTTAAAAGAGTCAGAATTAATGGTATTTTAATCACGGATGTCATTTGTGTGGACATGATTTAGTATATTGTGCTTAATAAGTTTTCTATGGATAGGATTAAATATGGCTAGAATATTTTTAGTAGTCACACAAAATAAATGGCTGTGATTTCAATCATTAACTTTCTATGTATTATAAAGACATCCGTTTATGTGTTTACTTTTTTACATTTACCTAATCATATTTAAAAATTACTTTGATAGCCAACTGATTGTTCTTCAACTATTGTATTAGCGGTTGTGCTAGTAAATAAAGGGTTGTGATTTCAGCCATGAACTTCCTTTACAAAACATGTCCCTTCATCATTAAATTAAAAGAGATGTTTAAAATGACTAGCATAATAATAATTTATCAGATTATTATTGGGAAAATTGATGAAAGAAGCACAAGAGTTCTTATTTCCAAAAAAGCTGAGCACATGAGAACAATCAATACCCAATATTTATTTCAAGGGCGAAGATGTAGCCATTGATTGAGCTTAAGGGAGAGCAGGTTCTGAAGGTACTGCCGGACGATTTACTGCATTCAGATTCTCCGTTGGCACGTAAGGAATTGATAAGATAAGCACCGATGTAGTTGCAGTAAAGAATACTGAGAACAATAGTATTCAAAAATTCATGAGAGATCCAATTGAACTGCAAATCTCAGCTTTTGAAATTTGAAGAAAAGAGCTCAGGATTTGTTTGTGACAGTTGCAGCAGAATTTTGGAAATGCATAATGGAATACCGTAAAAGAACTAATTCGTTCATTTTCAAGTGCTTGCAGATGGCAGAGGTAATGCTAAAGAAGACTTCCATGATGATTTAGATGAATACCCACTCATAACATTGGAGGCATTTCATTCTTGTTTAAACTATATTGAATTGAAATAGTTGGAAACTACAGGGTGATATGAATGATGTCTTTCCGCTTATATCAATCACAAATGTGATTGTATTCATCAACTAAGAGTTAAGTGGTTGGGCTAGCTATCAACCACTGATTAAGTATTCATCAACTACGGATTAAGTGGCTGGGCTAGTTATCAATCACGGATTAAGTATTCATTAACCACGCGTTAAGTGGCTGGGCTAGGCTAATTAAAACACTGACAAAATATCAGAAATATCATCCATACGCCTCATCCATAAACAATGACAAAATATCAGAAATATCATCCATGCGCCTCATCCATACGTTTCCGGTCAAATAATTTTGAAGAACTTTTACTTACCTTTTTCTAATTACCTTGTGGGTGCAACGTTGTCTCCCATGTTATGCTCAGAGTCGATCACTGGCACAGCCGCCTAACTCGCGGCTGGTTCATGCCCACTGTCAATTAGCCGAATCGCGGCTTTCCAGTAGAGAGGAAAGGGTTAAGGGAAAGCGGGTTTAGAACAGGTTCAACTTTCAGTGTTCGTGCCCCTCTCCGCTAAACCAATAGATTACGACTACAAAGCGCTTTGATTAGATAACTATTTTCTCACTGAACCCTAATCTTTTACATGTTGTAGACGCTGGTTATGACTGTGGGCAGAGTAGGGGTGAGCCCACTGAAAACTTGGGGAAGAGGAATCTGCAAAGCCATTATGATCCCGTGCCTGAGTTGTGGCCGAATGATGATGAGGTGGAGGGTGTAGAGGAAGATCAGAAGCAGCTGGGGCGTAATCAGGGTCGTCGTCGTCGTCATCACCATGTTTCTTGTACCAATCTCCACGTTTTGCACTGTAAAAGCTCCCATCTCTCATGACGGTGCCGCTGCTCCTCCTGAACTTCAACATAGTAGTGCTTTCTAGTCTGAATGAGCTTAGCTTAAACAAACAGAAGTAAGCAGACTGGCTATGACACCAACTCCCACAATAATAATATTATTCAAATCTCAGACTAAAACAGATTCAACTGGGCATTCGAGCGAGATCACGCAGGTCTCATGGAATTGCTTGGTTAGGTTACTAATGTCCAGCCCTATTTGTAGCAGCGGGAAGAAAGGAGAATGCGAGCTATCTCGTTTCCCGCCTCGCTGCAACGAGCTCCCTCCACATGGTGGAGTGTGTCAACGTGTGTCGTTCACAATATTTGTGGACAAAACAAGCACTGAACATTTCGTTCACTATTTGGAGGAGAACACGTCGTTCATTATTCCTCCCATCCCCCACCTTCATAAGGGTGGGAGTGGGGGAATAATAGAGTTTGAAGGTGGGATGAGGGTGAGGATAGGGTGCGGTGGGGTGGAAGGAATAATAAAGGAAAAATATTGTATGGGGGTGGTGGGAATACTAGAATATGTTTTTTCTATTATTCCTCCCACCTCCACCCTTGTATGAGGGTGGGGATGGGGGTACGTTTTCTGTATTATTGCTTTATTATTACCCCTACCCCCACCCTACGATATGTTTTCTCTATTATTCCCACCACAAGGGTGGGTGGGGGTGGGGGAAATAATAGAGAAAACACCCCCACCCTCATAAAACATATTATGTTTTTTGTATTATTCTCTCCACCCAGAGAAAAGACCCCCACCCTCATAAAACATATTATGTCGCCTCTATTATTCCCACCACCTAGGTGGGAGGAATAATAGAGAAAACATAATATGTTTTCTGAGGGTGGGGGTGTTTTCTCTGCGTGGGGGGAATAGTAGAGAACATAATATGTTTTATGAGGGTGGGGGTGTTTTCTCTATTATTTCTCTCACCCCCACCCTCGTTAATCCAGAATGGGATCTTGGGACCAAAATGGGTCCAAGAAGGCCTAAAATCAAAGTTCTCATAATGGTTTCAAAACTGACATGTGCGTAGGCCTCGTCGATATGAACCCAACACAACTTGAACGGACTCAAATGGACGTCGTATGCTCGAGATATCCTGATTTGTTCGTTTTTCCAAATAGGTAAAAAGTCAACAGACAACAGGCAAAAAGTCAACATTGACGTCATGATGATGTGGCAACGTCTGGAGGTGACATGTGGTAGCTTACCGTATAGTGATGTGGACATATTGTTGACTGGGCAGGTACAAGAACCAATCAAGGAGTGACACGTGTCACCACTGCAAGGGTGACACATGGCACGCCCATACGACTTACGTGGCAGGTACAGTGGCAGGTGACTGGAATGACAACTGGGCAGACAGTTGGACCAATGGGCGATTGACGTGTGGCATCGGATTGGATGAGTGGGAAGGCACCACGTGGCACCCGTTCACTGGATAAAGTTTTTGGTAAAATATTGGACTATATGAGGTTCGACCACGTGACCTGTGTTTGGGGGCTAACATCTTGGCAGGGTCGGGCTAGCAAGCCATCCCGCCCTCACTATGGGTCTTAACCATATATGAATCCATATATATTTAAGTTGCAAGTGTTGTACATATGGGCGGAATAAGGGCTGGGGCTAAGACCCAACCCCCAGTGGATACCTTGCCACATGCGCATTGTAATGTGACTCTGTGTTAACCGTTGGTGTGATCCATTTCTCCTGACCCCAATCTCGTGGATATATTATATGCCCAGTCCTATATTGTTAGCACAAACAGTAAGGGGTTAGCGTCGGTCGGTCGGACTAGCCCATCGACCAGGGGGCGTAACCATCGGCTTCGATCCAGGGGCTATTCTGGCAAGGTAGCACGTGGAGCTTGGAGGACAGGGCCATATGGCCATTTATGCAACCAGGAGTCAGGAGCTAAGTACCAGACCAGCGCGCCAAGGCCACATGGAGGGCTCTATATGAATAGGGACCCACGAATAGGGGACTGCGCCCTATTTAATTGCAGAAAGTGGGTTTTAAAATTTATAATAAGATTTGTAATGATTTATTCAGTAGTTTTATGAGATTTTGGTCTTTTTTGGGGTATATTGGGCCCTTTTTTAGGCCAAATCTTGGGGGGAAGTTGGGAGATGGTTACCAACTTCAGGCCTATAAAAACCAGAGGTTCTTGAAGCCATGGGAGAGGTTCAGAACAGGTTTATGCTGAAGCATTTCCAAGCCAAAGCCATTTTTATGCATGGAAGTTGTGGAGGAGAGCACCTTTGTGAGTCATTTCTAGGAGCTCCGTTCATCTGATTTTAGTGTCGTCAATTTTGTTGGGTTCCAGAGATCAGGTAGAACAAGACCATATCAGTTTGTAATCATTTTTTCATTTTTGTGATGTACTTGTAAAGCTTTGAACAAAAATAAGAAAAGCCTCACCCACTGAGACAAATGCCCAAAGACGTAGGCGAGATTGACAAACTTCATTATCACATTGGTGTTTATGGTTTGTTGATCCTCATGCTTTATTTCAGATCTGTATATTTTTATATGGTTGTTATGTTTCCTCATTATTTCTTCCTCTTTCATTAGATTCCTAAATGGTAAAATAACTCATGCATAATAAATCAACCATTGTCGTATAAAAGATCTTTTCTGATCAAGTGGTATCAGAGCTAGTTGACGTTTGGATTTGAGATTGCATGTTAACTAAGGAAAATCTACATCGTGGTGAAGGCGAGCTTGTTGAAGAGAATCCATTTATTGGATTGATAAAGAGAACTTCTCAAAGCGAGAAGATGGCATCGGAAGAGGGACTTTCTCAGGATGAGAAAGAGTTTCAAAAAACTTTCTTCGCCATGTCCGAGATGATGAAGGTTTTGTATGCAGATTACTTGGAACGGAAGAGACCAAATCTGAGTGAATCTTCAAAGGAAAAAAGTGAAGAAGGAGAGGATCCTCCTCAAATTCCTCTTTCAGCTCCTCCTTCTCCTTCTTCTTCAAGTTCAAGTTCTAAAAGCACTACAAAGAAACATGTCCATAAACATAAGAATGAAATGCCTTTACTAAAACTTGATGTTAAATTTGAATTACCTATGTATGATGGTGAAGTCAATGCAAAGAGACTTGATAATTAGGTCAAACAAATGGAGGTTTATTGCAGTGTGCAACAGATCAAGGATGAGACAACTCATATCAAGCTGGCATCACTCAGACTTGCAGGCACAACACTCATCTGGTGGCAAAGCAAATTGCAAAATGGCATGCAATAAGTGGGTAATGTATTTCCATCATGGAAAGTTTTTATTTATGCACTTAGAAAGAAATTATATCCTTTGGGTTTTAAGAGAAAGCTCTAATTGAATGGAAAACTCTTAAACTAAGAAAAGGACAAATAGTGCAAGAATACACAAATGGCTTTCGTAAAATGGCATTGATGTTAGATATTCCTTTACATACCCAAGAAAATCTTATGAAGTATATAGGAGGTTTACCTGCACATATTCATAACATTGTATTCATGTTTGGACCTACTAATATTGATGAGGTTTATGTTCAAGCTACATACATTGAAGCAGGGAAAACAGGGGTTGGTGTATCAGGGGAATCGTCTTCAAGGAAAGAGGACAAAAGGAAGTGGGATGGAAAAAAGGAAAATTCAGTGGCAAGAAAGGAAGAGAAACCCTCTTGCAAATATTGCAAGAAATAGGGGCATGATGAGGACCATTGTTGTAAATTGCATCCTGAGAAGAGACCGAAGTGGTTCAAAGAAAAGAAAGGGAGGCAAATAGTTGCAGCAGCAACACGACCAACAGACTTGGGATTGGATTCAGGTGTTGAATCTAAAGTCTCATGGTTGGTATGACAGGTAAAATTGGTGATGGATTTGATGCTAAAAGTAAATTGTTTCACATAAGGGTCATAATGTGACATACTAAGGTCGACACATTGATAGATAGTGGATCTCAATCTAACTTAATTTCAGAGGAATTGGTTAAACAATTGGGATTAAAAACACAGATGTGTCATAAGCCTTACACACTTAAATGGATAAGCAACAATCATCAATTGCACATAACAAAGAAGTGCACATTCAAATTTGCAATTTCATCTAAGTTTGTGGACAAGGTGACATGTGATGTGGTGCCACTAAGTGAATGTGGAATGGTCTTTGGCAGTCCATACTTGTATGATCGTAAAGCAATCTTCTATAGGGAAAAGAATCAATATCATTTAACCAAAGAAGGTCAAGAATATGTGGTTCATGCTCATCATTTAAAAGCAAATAAATCTCTTAAAACTATGGAACAATTAAGAAAATCATCTCAAGCAAGCAACACACCTATAATTTTTTCAAATCAAGTAATTGATCTTAAGCAAGAACAGGAGATGATTGTGGAATGGAAGATCAATAACAGTTTTCTTCAAGATAAGCTAATGTCGTGCAAATATTACAAACATATCAGCTCATTTTCAGACATATTTTTTATGCTATCGTTAGTAATGGTGTCTACATGGATGATAGTGGCTTCAGTAATATGTGACAGAGTACAAATGGCTAACAATATACTATCAATTATCATGATTGTTTTACAGTTGATCTTGATGAGACAGGTACACATGACAGAGTTCAAAGACAAAGAACAAGTCGGGTGGCCTATCCCACACTTGATGATTGGTCAGTAACCTTTTGGGGAACAAAAGGTCTTTAGTGGGGAGGTGTGATCCAAAACTGGATCTCGGGACCAAAATGGGTCCAGGAAGGCCTAAAAATAAAATTCCTCATAATGGCTTCAAAACAGACATGTGCATAGGCCTCGTCGATAGGAACCCATTGCAACTTGAACGGACTCAAACAGATGCGTATGGTCCAAATATCGTGATCTGTTCGTTTTGCCAAATAGGGAAAAAGTCAATGTTGATGTGGCAGCATCTAGAGGTGACACGTGGCAGTTGACCGTACAGTGACATGGACAGATTGATGACTAGGAAAGAATAGGTGGACCAATCAGGGAGTGACAGATGTCACCACTGCAAGGGTGACATGTGGCACGCCCGTACGACTTGCGTGGCAGGTACAGTGGCAGGTGACTAGACTGACAACTGGGTAGAGAGCTGGACCAATGGGAGATTGATGTGTGGCATCGGATTGGGTGAGTGGGAAGGCACCATGTGGCCCAGATATGGGCTTCTAAGTGGCACCCATTCACTGGATAATTTTTTTGGCAAAACATTGGACTCTATGAGGTTCGACCGCGTGACCTTCGTCTGGGGGCTAATGTCTTGGTAGGACTGGGCTAGATAACCAGCTCGCCCTCACTATGGGTCTTAACCATATATGAATCCATATATATTTAAGTTTCAAGTGTTGTACATACAGGCAGAGTAAGGGTTGGGGCTAAGCCCCAGCCCTCGGCGGATACATTGCCACATGCCCATTGTAATGTGACTCTGTGTTAACCGTTGGCATGATCCATTTCTCCATCCCCCGATCACGTGGATATATTATATGCCCAGTCCTATATCATTAACGTGGACAGTAAGGGTTTAGCCCTATTTGTATGGGCTAGCCCGCCGACCAGGGGGCATAACCACCGACTTCGATCCAGGGGCTATTCTGGCAGGGTAGCGCGTGGAGCTTGGAGGACAGGGCCATATGACCATTTATGTGACCAGGGGGCGGGAGCTAAGGACCTAACCAGCATCCCAGGGCCACATGGAGGGATCTATATGAACAGGGGCCCACGAATAGGGGATTGTGCCCTATTTAATTGCAGAAAGTGGGTTTTAAACTTTTTAATAAGATTTGTAATGATTTATTCAACAATTTTATGAGATTTTGGTCTTTTTGGGGGGATGTTGAGCCCTTTTTTAGGCCAGATCTTGGGGGGAAGTTGGGAGATGGTTACCAACTTCAGGCCTATAAAAAACAGAGGTTCTTGAAGCCATGGAAGAGGTTCAGAACATGTTTATGCTAAATAATTTCTAAGCCAAAGTCATTTTTATGCAGGGAAGTTGTTGAGGAGAGCACCTTTGCGGGCCATTTCTGGAGCTTCGTTCATCCGATTTCAGTGTCGTCAGTTTTGTTGGGTTTCATAGATCTGGTAGAACAAGACCAGATTAGTTTTTAATCATTTTGGCACTACTCTAAGGTAATTTTAAAGCTTTGAACATAAATAAGAAAAGCCTCACCCACTAAAACAAAGGCCCGAAGACGTAGGCGAGATTGTCGAACTTTGTTATCAAATTGTTGTTTATGGTTTGTTGATCCTCATGATTTATTTCAGATCTGTATATGTTTATATGGTTGTTATGTTTCCTCTTTATTTCTTCTTCTTTCATTAGATTCCTAAATGGTAAAATAAATCATGCATAATAACTCAACCATTGTCGTATAAAAGATCTTTTTGGATCACTCGTATATGTTTTCTCTATTATTGCCGCCACCCCTACCCTCATATGAGTGCCCCCTCCCTCATATGAGTGTGGGATGACGGTGGGGGTGATAGGAATAATAATATGAGGGTGGGATGAGGGTGAGGGTGATGGGAATAATAGAGAAAACATAAGTATGAGGGTGGGGGTGGCGTGAATAATAGAGAAAACATAATATGTTTTCTGGGATGAGGGTGGGGGTGGGAGTGGGAGTGGGGGGAATAATAGAGAAAAGATATTAGAGGGTGGGGGTGCGGGGAATAATAGAGAAAACATATTATGTTTTTTCTATTATTCCCTCCACCCCCACCCTCATATAAAACATATAATAGATAAAACATATTTATATGAGGGTGAGGGTGAGGGTGGGGGTAGGGGAAATAATAGATAAAACATATTTATATGAGGGTGGGGGTGCGGTGAATAAATAGATAAAACACATTATGTTTTCTCTATTATTCCCCCTTGTGGGGGTGGGGGGAATAATAGAGAAAAACATATTATGTTTTCTCTATTATTCCCCTTTATGTTTTCTCTATTATTCCCCCCACCCCTGCAAGGGGGAATAATAGATAAAACATAATATGTTTTCTCTATTATTAACCGCACCCCCACCCTCATATACAGAAAACATAATATGTTTTCTCTATTATTCACCCACGCCCTTGTAATATGTTTTATCTATTATTCCTCCCATTCCCACCCTCATTTCCCACCCTCATATATGAGGGTGGGGGTATGTTTTTTCTATTATTCTCCGAACCCCCACCCTCGTATAATACAAGGGTGGGGATGGGGGGAATAATAGAGAAAACATATTATTTTTTCTCTATTATTCAATATGTTTTCTCTATTATTCCTGCCACCCCAACCCTCATATGCAAGGGTGGGGGTGTAGAGAATAATAATAGAGAAAACATATAATATACGAGGGTGGGAGTGGGGGGAATAATAGATAAAACATGGGTGGGGGTGAGGGGAATAATAGAGAAAACATATATTTATTATTCCCCCCACCCATAGAGAAAACATAATATGTTTTCTTTATTATTCCCGCCACCCCCACTATACAAGGGTGGGGGTGGGAGAAATAATAGAGAAAACATAATATATGTTTTCTCAATTATTCCTGCCACCCCCACCCAATATATGTTTTCTCTATTATTTATGTCACCCTCACCCTCGTATATGAGGGTGGACGTGGTGGGAATAATAGAGAAAACATATTACAAGGGTGGGGGTGGTTGGGAATAATAGAGAAATCATATATGAGGGTGGGGTTGAGGGGATTAATAGAGAAAACATGATATGTTTTCTCTATTATTCCCCCCGCCCTATTATGTTTTCTCCATTATCCTCCCACCCTGACCCTCGTATATTAGGGTGGACGAGGATAGGGTTGGAGGAATATAATAGAGAAAACATAATAGGGTGGGGGGATAATAGATGAAACATATTATGTTTTCTCTATTAAATTCCCCCCACCCTAATATGTTTTCTCTATTATTCCTCACACCCCCACCCTCGTATTTTGTTTTATATGTTTTCTTTATTATTCCCCCACCCCAACCCTAATATTATGTTTTCTCTATTATTCCCTCCACTCCCGACCTCATATATGTGTTCTCTATTATTCCCCCCACTCCCAACCTCATATATGTTTTATCTATTATCCCATCCACTCCCACCCTCATATATGAGGGTTGGGGTAGGGGGAATAATAGAGAAAACATATATGAGGTTGGGAGTGGGGGGAATAATAGAGAAAACATAATATTTTTTCTCTATTATTCCCCCCACCCCACCCTATTATGTTTTCTATATTATTCCCCCCACCCCACCCTATTCTTCGGTGCAAACCCCTCTATCCTGTCGCTGCCCCCCGTTGGGATCTCAACATCCATCTAGTGGAATCTTCATCCCCATGGAGGTCCAAACTAATCATCTCCCCATGTGTACCTGTCCAATGTGGTACATGTCTGTCGGTCATGACTGCATGTCAACATTGTACACATCAAATTTTTCAAAATTCATATGCATGAAATTTGGGCACTTACCCGCTTAACATTTGAGATTTGAAAATATTTAGAAGCTTCGACCGGTTCTACTTCAGGAGGGTCCGAGGGAGGGGTTATGTTTGTGGGTTCAAGTGACACAGACACAAGGGAAGCCTCAACATCCTCTTCTAAAACATGAGTTTTGATATATTTGCAGGTAATACTATTCCACATGGATAGTACATGTCATGCCATTTTTGGTGGTATGTGGAACATCACATAACTCCTCACGGTTAGAGAGTTATGGCCCCACGTGACAAGTTATCTTAGACTCGTGAGGATAAGGAAAATTTGGGGGAAATGTTGGTATCGGGTTGCTAAAGGCTATGGAAGAGCTATAGGTCAGTGTTACAGTATAGCAGGTCAGCTACAGGTCACAATTATGCTTATGTGATTATATCTTATGATTGGTGATGGTATGGTGCATGCTTGAGAGGCATGTCTTGTTGATGCATGGTACATCTTGGTGATAGTGTTATTATGCATTTACAATTGTTTTTGGATTTTGTCAACAACCATGTGGAAAGGAGTCATGAAAATAAATGGAATATTGTATTATTTTTAAAGTTATTTTTTTATCTTTTGTGGTGGAAAATTAAAGTTTTGGTTTTGAAAATAAATTTTATTAAATTTTGGTTTGGTGATTTGTAGTTCATTATGTTTTCTCTATTATTCCCTCCACCCCCACCCTATTATGTTTTCTCTATTATAAGAGGGTGGGGGTGGGAGCAAAAAAGTTGTTCTCCTTCCCATCCAAACTTTTATATGGTTGGAAAAAATGTTGTTCTCTTCCCCATCCAAACTTTTACCATAAGTCTGAGCAATCATATTTTCCTTCTCTAATATGCAAAAAAATTGTATTGAACTTTTATCCTATTCAAACCTTAGGAATAGGAATAATTGTATGTGTTGCACTTGATTTCAATCATTTTAGTACAAAATTATAAGTCATTTTAGTACTAATATAATATGTTATTGACCTTGATATTAAAGGTCTAATATTATTATTAGATTCCATGTCATTCATTAGTTAGTATTTATAATTACATTCACTTACTATTATCACTAGAGTGGAGTGTCATTTTGGTGTGTCATTCACATAATATCATCATTCCAATTCTACCATTGCATAATTTGCATAATTTACTTTGATACAAACATTTTAGTACTCTTAGTGCATGCCATTCACTCTAGTACTAACATTGCATTTCATTCACTCAAGTTTAACATAGCTAATCTCACATGTTTAACAATTGGCATTACATGCACCAACCCCATGTTGTTGTAATAACATCCTCCCTCATTTTGGTATTAACATGGCTTAATGTCATGCCACAAGCATAATTATTATCATTCCTTACACCAAACTAGAGATTGACGTGATAGATCATCCTTTGTTTAGTACTAACAAAATGAATAGTTTTAGTGTCATGTCTTGTGGGTTATCTTTTGTTTAAGTTTTTTTCTTGAAAATAACTTCTTAAAAAACTCTAGTAAACTTCCCCTTGACCCAAGGTTAATACCCAAAATAAAACATGTAACTTAGAGTCAATGCAATGCACTTAAGTAGAAATCAAATTGAGAACCTACATAATGAATTGGATTACCAATAATAACTTACAACAATAACACTAATTTATTGAACAAACCTTGAAATCTAAAACTAATACTTATTATCTATGATATTTACAATAATATCTTAAAGTATATTCATATATTAAAATTTCATTCACATTAATAATTAATAATTATATAATTAATTAATTATACATCTTGCAAATAACCTCATATACAATCACGAATAAAAATAAATAAATTATAAAACATTATTTATATAAAATTTACTAACACTACTCACCAAACCAAAAAAAATATGTGAGAAAATTTAGTCACTAGAATCTAGAGTGTTTTATTTCAATAAAGGAATTGGTTTTTGAAATAAATTAATGAATAGTTTTAAAAAAATAGTGATAATTTTAAACATGTTTACTTTTCCAAGTACACTATCATATTAATTGGATGGGTGTAGGGCATGAAGGCTAAGTTAATTTTATTATAATAATAAAATTAAAATTTTTAAAATGATGTATAAAAAAATTATTTTTAAAATAAGTAATGTTTTTTTGAACAATTTGATTACAAGTTTTAAAAGTACATATATTAAACTTATAACTTCATAAAATAAATTTATACTCATGTTATATTAGTATTATAAATGTAATTTGGTGTATATATTATTAATATTCTATTATTATTATACATTTGTTTGTAATTAAATGTAAATTATATAAAATTTAAAATTATATATTGAATAAGAATATTTAAAATTACTTGAGTGAGTTTAATGGTTAAAAATATGTGTTTTCTCTTAAAAGGTTATAAATTCAAATCCAAAGGGGCTAGGGTATGTATACCTCCTTAAACTTTACCAGTAAAAATAGATTATTATTATTATTATTATCAATGAAATAATATACATATATTAAAACTTATAACTTCATAAAATAAATTTATATATTATTATTATAAATATAATTGGTTATACTTTTGATATGTTATTATTATTAATACATTTATTTATCCCAATATAAATTATATAGAATTTGAAATTACATATTGAATAATTTATATCATTATAAATTATATAAAATTTGAAATTACATATTGAATAATTTATATCATTGTTGAAACAATTTATCTTCTGAAGAATATAAAATTTTAAATTATATATTACATGTATAAATTTTTATTATGGATATGTATGTATTTTTAATGGAGTTTTTTTTATGTGAATAATTTATATTTGTATTTTGTATTAAATTCACTTTATGAAGTTAGAGTTCATTATATTTGGAATACTGGTTTATATATGGAAATTAATAATTCATAATTTTAATTTTTTTCCAATTAAAATTTATTATATTAAAATTGATTTTATGTATTTAAATTGAAATTTCATATTATCATAAAACATTTTAAACTAAAATTATAAATATCATTTAATGTGTTGGATTTATATTTTATTCACTGGATAATTTGAGCATATTGAATTTTAAATAGCATATAAATCATATAATATTACATCACTTTAACCATAAATTACTTATCATATATACATAATATTATTTATTTTTTATCAAATTATATTACGAATAATAAAAATTTCACTAATAATTTTAGTTTTAATTTTTTTATATTTATATAACTTTTTTTTTTTTAAATATCATATTTTATATTCCAAAAAACAAAATACAAACTAGCACCCAATATAAAATGTATGTGGTAATCCATAATCCATTTGTGGTAATATGAAACATTGGGCTGAAAGGTTTAATCCTACTTAATCATTTAAACGTAGCATTTACATATCCTTTCAGCTTAAATATATCATCCAATTTAAATAAAAAGTATTAAACATTTTTACACTAAAATATTACATTAAATATAAAACAATATTAAATAATATTTGATATAAACCAATTATCCTTTTATCCCCGCACGTTTCGAACCGATGACTTTTCAACATGGAATGGCTTAACAACACACTCTGTCATCAACTGTCCTATACCTCAAAAACAAAATATAATTTTTAATATAAAACCAATTTTACAATTTCATGATGATATATACAATTCATTATTTTTACAATTTTACTGCATAAAACCGCTTTGTGCACTAGGAGCACGAAAGGAGAACGCGAGCTCTCTTGTTTGTCGCCTGGCTCCAACGTGCTCCCTCCACATGGTGGACTTTGTCAACGTGTGTCCTTCACGATATTAACTTTGTGAACCAAACAATTTAACATTTGTTGCAAATGTAGTACATGTCGTCTACTGTTTGCCTCTGGATTTATGAGCACTCACTAGGGTCGCGGATCTAGGGCCTAGATTACTTTTGAAGGAATCTTTTAGTAATCACGAATACTTTCTCTCATTTACCATGGTTTATGATTTTCTTAATAATAATGAAAAAATGTCAATATGAATATATCTTACATTTTTTTTTAATATATCCTACTTTTATATGGGAAATGTGTCCGACATTTATATGGGGGATAAAATGTATCTAACGCTCAAACTAACACAATTTGATTCTATAAATTCTATAATTTTTTTACATTTTATTTTAAAAAATAAAATTTGAAATTAAGATAAATGTTGATACAATAAGTTTTTGGTTTTCTACTAATAAACTAATTCTTTTTATAAATAAATAAAATTATAGATTTTTTAATTTTAATTTTTTTTTATATGAAATTTATTATTTTTTATATTTTATTGAGAATTAATATTTATTAATTGATTATGAAAGTTTGGAGTAAATTGTTTTCTTATAAGATGTTGTTATTGTCTTTCTCACCCTCTTTAGTGTCATTCCTAAATAGTAGGTTATGTTCACTCATTCTTTGTTATCATACCACGAGTTCACATGAATTGCTCAAAGTTTTCTTGCACACCATCAAGACTACATAAGCCTATAGTTGTTTCCATGTTTATGTGCATCACTTGTTTTAGTTATAGGCACTCATATTGGTTTCCACATACTTGCACATTTGTCCTTCAACTAAACATAACCTTCTATTGCTACACAAAGAATTATTATTGTGTGCTAGTCCTTTCTCTCCATCCTTCCCGGCTTCAAAAGGAAAACGGGGATGATTTTGAGCTAAACCAAGAGATATTCATATGGAATAGGAGGGCACACCATGGGAGATAGCCAACTCACCTATAACACACCCTTCAAGTTAAAGACATGTTCCCAACTTTAATTAGTTACATGCATTGTTAAGCATCTAGGAGCATTATGTTTCCGTCCTTGGAGTTGCATGCATGTAATGATATTTCTTATTACTTGGTAGTTAGATTGTGGACCCATTGTAAACCTATAAGAGAGGCCCTTAGGCCATATGAGTAAAGTGCTTGATCTATTATGATCTATTCTAATTTCTAGGGTTTTCATTTTTACATCTTATCTTTCTTCAGATCAACTACAACATTTTGGTTTTTATTTCTCTAATTTGATTCTTAAGTAGCTTATGCCTTATCACATTCAATCTAGTTAGTATTTATAATTTCATTAAATTTACTCAATTTGGTAGTGATAGTATCAATCCCACTGATAACATCACATGCAATCCATGTATTATCCTCACTCTAGTACTATCATCATATTGCTATCATTGCATCAATTAGCTCATGTACTAACACTTTAGTACTATTAGCACGTTTTATTCACTCTAGTGCTAACATTGTCGATATTAGCACTAACATTGCATTCGATTCACTAAGATTAACATCATCAATCTCACATGCTTAAAAATTGGCATTACATGCATCGAACCCTAGGTTGATGTGATAGCATCCCCCCTCACTCGGGTACTAACATTGCATAATGTCATACCACACGCATAACAATTGGCATTCCCAACACCAAACCCTAGATTGATGTGATAGATCCTCCTTTGTTTGGTACTAATAAAATAGGGTATTTCAATGTCATGGCTTGTCGCTCTCTTTAGCTTATGTTTTTTTTCTTTGGAAATAACTGCTTTGGAAACTCACGTTCCCTTCCCTTTGATATGAGGATGGTACCCAATGTAAATCATCCAACATAAAGCAAATATCTTAGATTCAATGCACCTAATCCTGTGGGAATAAAATTGGGGACCTACATAATACATTGGATTACCGACAATTTCCCAACAACAATGTTACCCACCTCCGGTATAAACAGAGAAGGGATAAATTTTGGTGGGAGGTTCTGTAAAAATATTCGATACAAGGTGTTCTCCTTGTAATGGCATCCTTATCTTTCAAGTAGGGATACATGCATCGTTAGAATATTTCGAGCACTAATTATGAGGCTCAAGGCCCTTGACATGGTCATGGGAGGAAACACAGTGATTGGACCCTAAAGTAATATTTTTGGAACACGTGACTATGAAAAACACCTCGAACAACCACATAAGGCCTCTCAAGCTTACCCCTTCCTTTGATTAGGGATATGGGTGTCATTATGGGATTTTGTATACTAGGTATGTGATTCTTTGGGCAATAGACATCTTTGAAGGAGGAAACCTAGGTCTTACACCATAAAGGAAACTTCTAAGGATCAAGGTTCAAGAACGACACCTTGATCCATTACACATGACCTCTTAAGAATATATCTTTACCATCTGAGTGGGAATTGCCAATATTATGAAGTTTTTTGAACTAGATATGGGCCTTAGTGTCCTGGATATGGTTAATAGGGAAATATAGGTCTTAGTGTTAAAATATTGTGTAACTACAAAGAATATTTTTATCCCCTTTTGTGGATAAAGTAAAAGATAAAATATATTTATTATTGATTAGATCAATCCCCTTTCGTGGATTGATCATGTCGGGTATTGTAAATGACCAAATCCTCTGTTGCGGATTGGTCAAACCCTAATTGTAATAGGATAAATGAAAATTTGGCCCCATAATATATTAAAGTGGGTATAACCACCCAGAATGAGAAGTCGACCGAGCCAGTGAAAAAACACCTCAGTTCAGCGCCTGCCAGATTGTATAAATAAGAGAGGCTAGTGCCTCATTTGTACACACACACTCACTTGTTCATCAGAGCACAAGTTTGAAGCTGTAGTTGGAGAAGAAGGAAGAGAGAGAGAGGCCCATCTCTGGGAGAGGAATTTTTGTATTGCTTGGTTCATTGTCTTGGCATTGTATTGGCTATCTATATTAAGGAAGTTTTGTTGGGTTTTCTTCCCCTTGAGGGCTTCCCAGGATAAATGCTTGTGTACTCTTGTGATTGTGTTTCTCTCAGTAATCCTATCTATGATATTTTTATCTAGTAAATTGAAATTAACCTAATAATAGCAGAAACTTTAACATGGTATCAAAGCTAAGCTGAAGAGAGCATCTTTCATAGGAAAAAGAAAAACGTCATTGTTGTCGTACATGAAAATTAGGGTTTTTTATTAAAGAATGTTTTCAGCCTCAAATCCATCTAGAAAGGTGTGCCCTACCTCAAGGAACATTTTAGCATCCTCAGCGCACTTTTTCAATGGCTAGATCTCCCGAAAAGTGAAACCCTAGTTTTCACAAAGTACCAGAAAACCAGAAGTATCAGTGTACCAGTTTATCAGAAGTACCAGAAAACCAAAAGCACCAATCCAGAAATCCGCAGATCAAGTTTGGAGGGGTAAAAGTTGGATTTTCTTAAATCTAACCACACCAGGCTACTCGCCTCAGTCCAGTGCATCTTTTGGTGAGTTCAGTTTTCAGATCCAAGTAATTTGATTTTTTTATTATTTATATAGCCTAGAGGGCTAGGGTTTCTTCTACAAGAAATAATGGCTACCAAAATGAGGGTAGAAGACAGGATGGAAGGATCTAGAAACTTCATATCTTGGAAGCATAGGTTGCAGATGATTCTAGACGAGAATGATCTCCTACAACATGTTACAATGGGTGTACCAGAACCAGATGAAGAAGAGCAAAAGACCAAGCATAAGAAGAATGAAAAGAAAAAAAAGAGAATCGTGTCAGATTCAATAAAAGATCACTTGATCCCTGATATATCCGAACTACAGACAACAAGGCAAATGTATGAAGCACTCAACAGATTATATGAAAGCAAATACATTAGCTAGAATCTTACCTTAAGAAATCAGCTTCATAATATGAAGATGGACAACTCAGAATCTATCACATCTTATCTTATGAGAGTTTCTCATATCATAGATCAGTTTGCAGCTATTGGAGATGTCATTAGTGACAAAGAACTTGTAGCCACAACCCTAAATGGGTTTCCAACATTTTGGATTCCTTTTGTACAAGGGGTGTGTGCAAGAAGCAAGTTACCCAAGTTTGATAAGTTATGAGCAGATTGCACACACGAAGAATCTAGACTTGCACCAACAAAAGAGATTAATTCTCGATGAAGAGGAAGCTCTTACAGCTCAAAAGAACAAAAGAAGTTCCTTCAGGAAGAACAATAAAGAAGCTAACTCTGTAAGAGTTCCAGATAAGAAGAGAGATGTTTCAAAGATCAGATGTTGCAACTGTCAAAAGTTGGGACACTTTTCTTATGACTGTCCTCAAGGAAAAGGGAAAAGAAAGCATCAAGCACATGTGGCAGAGGAAGAGCAATCTCCTCCCTCAAAGAAATCTTTAGCAGAAATTAAGGATTATGTACTTTAAGTTAAAGATAGTTTATCTGAAGAAAGATAGCAAATGGTGGATTCCGCGGAGCCTCCCCACACAAAAATAAAAGATAAGTATTCATGTTTATTTTTAGTATCTTGTTTACTTTAATACTTTATCATTACAAGTTAGATTTTTGTGAGAATGTGAATTAACCTCGTTTTATTTCAGTGTCTATGCAGACTTATGAAGGAAGTACCAAAGAAGAGGATGAAGAAAGAGATAAAATATGTATTTCTTGTATGATCACTCATGAGAGTGACAAAGAAATCATACTGTAAGTAAATTTACAAGTCTCGGAAAAAAGAAATTATGTCGTGACTTGCAGAAGTTAGACAGCGCAAGAAAGATGTATGATATGGTGACAGTCAGTAAAGACCAGACAATATCCAGTACTTATATAGGAGCAGGAGGCTCCTAAAGATGCAGATCTGAAATATTCAAGATGAATAAAAGGATGGATACTCAGATATAGTGGATGAGATGCAGGTAACTACAGGTTGCTCCAGTACTGTTCTTATAGATGCAGAGGGAGCAGGTTGATCCAGTATGAAGACAGAAAGAAAGAAATATTCGAACTCAAGAAAGCACCCAGGATATTACAGAAGAAAACTTCAAGGATGATGATTAGAAGCTATTAGCCTGGTGCAAGAAGGAGCCATGTCTCCGAGTTCGAAATGAAGGATCGTGATTTGATGCAGTTAGAAAAGCAGATGGATGGTGCCCAGATATTTTGATCAAGATGAAAGTTATCCAGTAGATGTATGGTGCCTAGCAGATGGGTAGCATGGTATTATACCATTGAAAGGTTTTGGACCACAAGAGATTTTTTTCAGATCCCATAGCTAGACCTTTGTAAAGAAGGAGAAAGAGAAAAGACCTTCGTAGAGAAGGAAAGAGAAATCCCACAGGCAGACCTTCGTAGAGAAGGGGAATGAGAAATTTGCCAAGGTTGGCCTCTGTCCAAGTGTTGAGTTTTGGATACTCTAGGGACATGCTAGAATACCCTCGTAGAGAGGGGTGTGACCACCCTCGTAGAGAGGAATTTGGATGTTTCTCCAAGGGGAAGCGAGCAGATAATCTTCTCTAGCCAAGGATTGAGTAGCCTAGAACACAAACCTTGACCATGTGGAATGGTTAGTTGGCTCTTGAGGTTTGTGTTGTGATCCTGCGTGGATCATGGAAAGGGAGTCTAGTCTTGCCCAAGCTAGCATCTTAGCTTCTCTAGTTCATGTGGGATGACTAGGAGTGAAGCTATGGTAGTAGTCCCCCCCAGTGGATGGGTGAGATATATGACTACAAGAGAAGGGAGAACATAAAAGGAATGGCAAAACTCATAGAATATCTTTTGTGTGAAGATAAGAAATCTTTTGTGTGAAGATAATATATCTTCTGTGTGAAGATAAGAAATCTTCTGTGTGAAGATAATATATCTTCTGTGTGAAGATAAGAAAGAAGTATCTTCTGCGTGAAGACAAAAGAAAGAAAGAGTATCTTTTGCGTGGAGATAAAGAGAACAAAACTTCCGATGATTTATAGATATGCCAGTCAGTGATCATGATGCCAGATAACCAAGTGGATGCCTCTCATTATCCAGATAATGATGTTACCCAGTTGATGATGTTGATGATGTTGCCCAGTTGATGATGACATATAGTGACCTGTCAAAAGATAAAGAATATCCTTCTTGTTAAGAAGGAGTGTTAAAATATTATGTAACTGCAAAGAATATTTTTATCCCCTTTTGTGGATAAATTAAAAGATAAAATATATTTAGTATTGATTAGATCAATCCCCTTTTGTGGATTGATCATGTCGGGTATTGTAAATGACCAAATCCCCTGTTGTGGATTGGTCAAACCCTAATTGTAATAGGATAAATGAAAAGTCGGCCCCAGAATATATTAAAGTGGGTATAACCACCCAGAATGAGAAGTTGGCCCAGCCAGTGAAAAGACACCCCAGTTCAGCGCCTGCCAGATTGTATAAATAAGAGAGTTCAGTGCCTCATTTGTACACACACACTCACTTGTTCATCAGAGCACAAAATTGAAGCTGCAGTTGGAGAAGAAGGAAGAGAGAGAGAGAGAGGCGCATCTCTGGGAGAGGAATTTTTGTATTGCTTGGTTCATTGTCTTGGCATTGTATTGGCTATCTATATTAAGGAAGTTTTGTTGGGTTTTCTTCCCCTTGAGGGTTTCCTAGGATAAATGCTTGTGTAATCTTGTGATTGTGTTTCTCTCAGTGATCCTATCTATGCTATTATTATCTAGTAAATTGAAAGTAACCTAATAATAGCAGAAACTTTAACACTTAGGACATAAATGAATATTATAGGAATTAAGGCACAAGAAAAATGCATGACCTTTGAAGGGGATATTTATCCTCCAAGTGGAGTTATGTGGACCATCACAATTTTCAAGTACAAGTTATGTGTCAAGGATTCCTCAAAATGGTGGTAGGGAAGACCTATGCTTTAGGCCTTTAAGGAATATTCCATGCATCTATGACCAAGAACAACACCTTGAAGCCACACACATGACCTCCCAAGTTTATCCTTTGCTTCTTAGTGGGAATATTGGCACCATTACAATTTTTGGAGTAGGTATCGCTCTAAGGACTTGGACCAAGGTCAAGTGATGAAATTTACTCGATATGCCTAAAAAGTAGCTTTCATGGCTCAGTAACCATCATTGATTCCTCAAACCTCCATATATGATCTCTCTATGGGATATTTTTCCTTCGAGTTGTCATATGGACAGCATTAGAAGGTTTTGAGCACCAAGTATAGGTCATGGGGAAATAGACATGGTCAAGGGAGGAAAATCAAGCCTTAGGACCTAAAGTAAGCTTTCATGCATGCAACTCCAAGAACAATGCCTCGAACTACCACATGTAATGTCTTGAGAGTATATTCTCCCTATTAATTGGGATATGGGCACCATTATAAGGTTTTAAGCTCTAAGTACGAGTCTCATTTCATTTCCCATGGTTGGGGGAGGAAACTTAGGCCTCAAGCCCTAAAGGTAGCTTCTAAGGATGAAGGGACATAAACAATGACTTGAACCACCACATAAAACCTTTCCTGGGATATGTGGCCTTTAAGAGGGGATATGGGCTCTATTGGAAGGTTTTCAATACTAGATTTGGGTCACAAGGCCTTGAACATGGTTAGGGTGACGAAACCCTAGCCTTAGTCCATAAAGAAATATTTTAGGCAAATGGGACCAATAATGTCACCTCAAGCATGGGTCTCGGGGCCCTGGACATGGTTAGGGGAGGAAACATTAACATTAGGCCATAAAGGAAGCTTCTATCCATCTAGGACCAAGAATAATACCTCAAACAACCACACATGGCCTCTTGAGGGTATCCTTGGCATATGATTAGGGATGTCAATGCCACTAGATAGTTTTGAGCAGTAGGTATGTGTCTCGGGACCTTAGAAACAAACTAGGGAAGAAGGCCATGTCTTGGGTCCTAAATAAAGCTGTAAGGCATCCAAAACAACCTAGACCATGGTTGGGGGAGGAAACTTCAACCCCAATCCCCAAATATAGTTTCTAAGGCTGAAGGGACATGAACAAGGACTTGAACCACCACATAGGAACTTTATATGGGATGTTTGTCCTTTAAGAGGGGATATGGGATCTATTGGAAGGTTTTTAGCAGTAGATTTGGGTCAGAGTGTCTTGAACATGGTTGGGGAAGGAAACCCTAGCCTTAGGCACATAAGAAATATTTTAGGCATCTAGGGATAATAATGTCACCTCAAATATGGGTCTCAAATCCATGGACATGGTCAGGGGGGGAACATTAATCTTATGCTCCAAAGGAAGCTTTTATCCATCCAGGGCTAAGAAGGATGCCTCAAACACCACACATTTCCTCCTAAGGGTATCCTTGACCTATGATTGGGGATGTTGGTGCCACTTGGTAGTTTTGAGAAATAGGTATGTGTCCTAGGACCTTGAAAATGATCTAGGGAAGGCAACCATGCCTTAGGCCCTATATAAAGCTTTGAGGAATCCAAAGAAGGCTTGACTATGGTACATCAACAAGGACTTGAACCACCACATAGGACCTTTCTATTGGATATTTGGCCTTTAAGAGGGGATATGGGCTCCATTAGAATTTTTTTAGCACTAGATTTGCGCCATGGTGCCTTAAACATGGTCGGGGGAAGAAAAACTAGTTGTATGCCCTAAAGAAATATTGTATGTATATGGGGCCAACAATGTCACCTGAAACATGGGTCCCAAGGCTTTCGACATGGTTATGGGAGGAAACATGAACCTTAGGCCCTAAAGGAAGATTATATCCATCCAAGGCCAAGAAGGATGCCTTGAAAAACTACGCATGGCCTCCTGAGGGTACCTTGGCCTATGATTGGGGATGTAAGTGCCACTAGGCATGTGTCCTAGGACCCTAGAAATTATATAGTGAAGAAGGCCATGACTTGGGTCCTAAAGTTATATTTGAGGCATCTAGAGTTGCCTTGACCATGGTTGGGGGAGAAAACTCGGGCCTTAATCCCTAAAGAAAGATTCTAAAGATGAATGGACATGAATTAGGACTTGAACCACCACTTGTGACCTTTATATGGGATGTTTGGCCTTTAAGAGGGGATATGGGATCTATTGGAAGGCTCTTAGCACTAGATTTGGGTCACGGTGCCTTGAACATGGTCAGGAGAGGAAACATGAACCTTGGTCCTTAAAGGAAGCTTCTATCCATCCAAGGCCAAGAAGGATGCCTCGAATAACCACACATAGCCTCCTGAGAGTATACTTTTCCTGTGATTTTAGATGTCAGTGCCACTAGGTGGTTTTGAGGAGTAGGTATGTGTCCCAGGAACTTGGAAATGATCTATTGAAGAAGGCCATGCCTTAAGTCCTAAATAAATATTTGAGGCATACATAGGACCCTCAAGAGACTATGTGTGGGTATTTGAGGCATCCTTCTTGGCCTTGGATGAATAGCAGCTTCCTTTAGGGCCTAAGGTTCATGTTTCCTCCCTTAACCATGTCCAGGGCCCCGAGACCTATGTTTGAGGTGACATTATTGGCCCCAAATACCTAAAAGATTTCTTTAATGCCTAAGGCTAGGGTTTCCTCTTCCAACCATGGTCAAGGCACCGTGACCCAAATCTAGTGCCAAAAACCTTCCAATAGAGCCCATATCCCTTATTAAAGGCCAAATATCTCACAGAAAGATCCTATGTGGTGGTTCAAGTCCTCATTCATGTCCCTTCAAACTTATAAGATACCTTTAGGGCTTGAGGATTGAGTTTCCTTCCCCAACCATTTTCACGGCAATGAGACTCATACTTAGAGATCAAAACCTTGTAATGATACCCATATTCGAACTAAGAGGGAGATGATACTCTTAATAAATTATGTGTGGTGGTTCAAGGCATTCTTCTTGGAGTTGGATTCCTATAATCGTACTTAGGTCCTAAGGCTCGATTTTCCTCCCTTAACCATGTTTATTACCCCACAAACTATGCTCGTTGTCCAAAACCTTCTAGTGGTGTCCATATTGCAACTTGAAAGACAAATATCCCACAAAGAGATCATTTGTGGTGGTTTGAGGACTCAACAATGGCTCTTGTGCCATGAAAGCTACGTTTTAGAGCTATTGAGCAAGTTTTGTCACTCGAACTTGGTCCAAGTCTTCATATCGATACCTACTTCTCCAAAAACCATAATGTTTCGAATATGCCCATAAGAGGAAAAGGATACACTAGGGAGGTCATGTGTGTTGGTTCAAGGTGTTGTTCTTGGACCTGGATGCATGAAATCTTCCGTACATGCCTAAAGCATAGGTTTCTTCTTGCCACCATTTTGAGGAACCCTTGATCCATAACTTGTGCTTGAAAATTGTAATGTTGCACATAACTCCACTTTGAGGCCAAATATCTTCTTCAGCTCATATGTTTTTCTTGATACATAATTCCTATAATCTTCATTTATGGCCTAAGACCTAGCTTTCCCCTCCTAACCATATCTGAGACATTGAGGCCCATACCTAGTTCTAAAAAATTCATAATATCATCAATATCCCCACTCAGATGATAGGGATATGCTTAAGAGGTCATGTGTAGTGGATCAAGGTGTTGTTCTTGAACCTTGATTCTTAGAATCTTCTTTTCTTTTGTAAGGCATAGGTTTCCTCCTTCAAAGATGTCTAGGGACCAAAGAATCATGTACCTAGAATAAAAAATCCCCTAATGGCACCCATATCCCTAGTCAAAGGAAGGGATAACCTTCAGAAGTATTATGCAGTGGTTCAAGGTGTTTTTCATAGCCATGTATTGCAAGATTACTTTAGGGTCCAATAACCATGTTTCCTCCCATGACCATGTTAGGGGCCTCAAGACTAATAACTAGTGCTAAAAATATTCTAATGATGCATGCATCCCTACTTGGAAGACAAGGATGGCATCATGATGTCAAGTGTGGTGGTTTGATGTGTTGGTCCAAGGACCTTGATACTTAGAAGCAACCTCTATGGCCTAAGTCCCAAGTTTCCTTCCCCTACCATGTCAAGGACCCTCGTACTCATACTTAATGCTCAAATAATCTAATATCATTGATAAACCCACTTGGAGGTGAAGGATATACATTGAGAAAAAGAATTTAATCATAAAAGCACACACTTGTTATTGGGAACATGAGTGTTCTTTTAAGAACGCATGTGTTCCTTAAATACATGAGTTGGCAAGTGTGTGTGGCAATTCAAGGAGCACATGCTCGTATGTTTGCATTCCTACTCACCCCATTGCCACTTTTTCAACTATCAACTTCATGTGAGTTCCCTTATGTGAATTACACATTGTATTTGTGTTATTTGATGTTATATGATATAGAGAGAAATTCAATAGTTTGTATTTATGTTTCACTTGAAATTTATTATGTGAAGTTAAAATCCATCATGCTTGGGGATATACTTTTTTCATATAGAAATTAAGCACTAATAATCTTCTTTCAATTAAAATTTAATAGTTGGATTTTCTTTTTAATGTTGGAGTTTGAAGTTCTACATCATCTTACAACATTTTAAAGTAAAATTACAAATATTATTTAAAGTAAAATTATAAATATTGCTTAAATTATATTATACAACTTGAGTGGGTCTAATAGTTAAAAATATATTATTATTAGTGACCTTAAAATTAGACAATTATTATTATTATTTGGACATATTGAATTTCTATTAACATAGAAATCATGTGATAGACTGTATATAAATCCACCATTTTCATCTATCTTTTGATATTCAATTGAATCAAAGGAAACTTTCCATTACATATAGCCTAGAAGCCTTTCCATTACATATAGCCTAGAAGCCGATACAAAAATAGCTAGCTAGTTATGCACCAACCCATAGCTAGCTAGTTTTTTTGGGTCTCTCTCCCAACTACAACGGGTTTCGACCTTGGGTTGCCCTACAAACGAAACCCTTTTAAACCAATCAACCTAGTGAGATTTGACATATTAATGTTGTTAATTGAAATCATAAAGATATTGCAGTTGGTTCACTATTTTGATAATGATCTCTTACAATAACTTTTGAATTGGTGAAAAGTTTGTCCTTGTAGACGCAAGAACTTGATTATAATTAAATGAATGATCTTTAAGTTATGATTGTATTTTAAAAACAAAAATAAATATTTCCATGGCAATAGAATTTAAAAATAATATGTTTTAGTCTTGTATCTTGTGGTGGACACAATTTTTAATAATAATACACTAATTATTTGACTAATCTAAATAAATATAGTTATTTTCATAATTTTAATAGTTATATATACTTATAATTAAGTGTATATTATGATATTAATTATTAATATGATAATGATGATAGTTAACATCCATAGAGACCAAATTTAATTAATATAAATACTTGTTAGTTGGGTATCACTTGAATTTAATTTGAATTTAACTTAAAGTTGTTGTGTGATAAACTCTAATTGAATGTTATTCTTATAAATGAACCTATATATAATAACTATTCTTAATAATAATTTATTAAGAAAACAAAATCAAAGAATAAACTTTAGAGTGGTAGCATGAAGAAAGTTCAAATTTCACAAGGAAAAAACCATTTTGAATTGAATGAAATATAAGAATATTATTTAATAATAGTTATAGTCATAATAATAATAATAGATGATAAATTATTAAGAATATTTTGTGTGTCACTATCTTCATTTAGGGTGTAATTCCCGACTTTTTTTGGTGAAATTTAATTTTACTTGTAGTCTTATTCAAAATAAATGTCATTTACATAGATGTATCAAAGTGAGAAAATAATTATTTAAGCGAAATATCTCTATAGTCTTGGTCCTATTACAATATGGAAACATTAATCCTTCATATTAATCCCATTTATAATAATGCCCCATCCTTAACCCTATCTACAATAAATGACTCACTTTGTAAAGACACAACACATCTATGAAATCACCTTTTTTGAAAAACATGTTAGAACTATAAAATCATCATTTCTACTAAGTAATCCTCCATCCTTAGCTCCATAGGCAATAAACACCTCCATTGGGAGCCCATCTAATATAAAAGACACCCCTTTGTGAATATGCTTGAGAGCTATGAAATCCTACTATAAAAGGCTTGTGAATATGTTTGAAAGCTATGAAATCCCCCCCTTTGGGGAGACATGCTAAAATCATGAAATCATTTCTTCTCCTAAGAAACTCATCATCCTTTACATTAAAGGACTCCCTTGCACAAATGTGTAATCCACAAAACCATAATTTGCCACCTGAACAAATTAAATATTAATAGAGCAATGATAACACTTAGACTATAAGCTAAGTCTAATTTTGTATGTAGCAAATAAAGCTAGCTTTTGGAATGTCTTTTTATTCTATTTAATTTTGTGGAAATTTTCAAATTTCAAATTTAAAGTGTTGAAATTGTTATTTTAATGAATATGGACGTTAACAAATTCATTTGTAATATGAAACTCACTATCACTTTAAATTTCAAAATCTCACTATAGAAAGTGTGATTTTTTTATGGCTGAATTCCTTATCTAGAATACTTCATTTTCACGGAAACAAATACATATACATGTTGATAATAATATTTTTAAAATTATTAAAAAAACAATTTTAATAAATATTTAAAAAAATTACTTTAAACAAATAAATAAAGATTAATAATAATATTTTATTTTGTAAATCATCTTTTTCCAAAAAATTAAAACAAACAAATATACATTAATAATAATTTTTTTAGAAAAATAAAATATTTTTTATTAAAAGTTTAAAACAATGAATTTTGAAAAATTAACATCATCTACAAAATATCATTAAAAACACTTCTTTGTAATGTTGTTCCTCTTTTAAAAGGATATGGAAACGTCATTAACAAAGCACATAGTGCTCTCGTGACTAAAGTTGGGGAAATTATGCTTACTTAGGTCATGTTTCTTGAGTGTTGTTATGAATTTTTATTTTGGAAAAGTGATTTGTCATGCTCATAATCATGATTAGTATTAAATAAATTTATTAAATAAGTAAATATTAACATAATATATGAATTTATTAAATGTTAAATTATAGAAAATACAAAATAACTTATATATAATTTTAAATATTAAAATTAAAACTTGTAATTCTACTCTATCTTATTAATATTTAAATTATTAAATTGTATTTTGTATAACAGAGTCAACAAAACATAAAATATCAAGAATAGTTTTTTATGGAATAGTGAATGGGAGATTAAAACGGTGAAAGATTACTCATTTATGATTCCAGTCTTCCCATTGACCTGGTTATATTGTTGACTTACCACCAACTTACCACCTGTACTCTTTCCACCCTTTATCTACACTCGTATTATGTTCTTACCTTTCTTTGTCCACTTGTTCAGGTATTCCTAGGTATCAATGAACAAAAGTTCAGTAAGATGTTTGAGGAAGGTTTCACGGGCATGTAACATGCGTACTACACATAAATGTCATGTTGAATTTGCAAGGATTCTTCTTAATGGTGAGAAGTAAAGTAAAGTTGAAACAACGAAAAATTTCAACATTTCAATTTTCCTTTTAATCCATTTTCATCATTTTTATTTTCATTATAGTTCTAAACCATCTATACAAAGGCATGATGAAATACACTACCCAACTCCACTCTATATGTTGGTGTGGCTTCACACAAATTATGAATACTAAACAAATGTTTTGCCCACAATGGAAAATCTACATTGATGAACATCCTTAGCCTCTATTACTTTATGTATTAGATGACCCTCTGCTGCCTTACTCTTTGGGCTTTAGTCCATATCCTTAATTTTTACTTTTCACATTATACATTAAATGTTTCATTCCAAAATCAAGATAATATGCTAATTATAATTATGTATTGTAATACAACTATAATGAATAAAGTAGTTGGTCTATGTCCATAGTCTATGTATTGATATTATATAAGTTGCTTGGAACAACCTAAGTTAAACAATTTCACACCATATGTAAAATCAACAATAATAAACACATTCTTCCCAACCTTGTTCATTACTGTGTACATCCAACAGGGGGCAACTTGTTCATTCATTGCACATTCAACAGCGGGCAACTCATTACATAAAAATGATATTGAATATGTCTGTGCAATCACGTTCATAACCAATAAATAGTATTATACAAACACAAACAATTCACATAAATGAATAAGTGCATGAATAAGTAAAATATAAACAATTGGAAAAAAATCCAATAGCATAAATTGATTATGAATCAACTTCTTCTTGTATTTAATCAGTAAAAATAATTCTTATATTTAATCAGTAAAAATAATTCTTCAAAAAAATATTCAAATCAAAAGTCAAAAAATAACTTTAAACTTATCTTTTCCATAATAAAAAAATATACAATAAAAATTGAAGATTTTCCAGCCCCAATTTTACAAGCGGGACTTCACTTTTATAATAAATACTAGTACTCTTTCACTCTTCTCTATTTGTTTCAGCGTTAGTTCATTTTCTCCATCTTAACATTTGATATTCATTTGCAAAAATATACCACCTAAACAAATAAAATATAATTTTAAACATTTACACCATTATAGACTTGATTTATTCCCAATTTAATTTTTAAACAATTTGTTATACTCATATTCTCATAAAATTAAAAATATTGAAAAAATATCCAATCCAGATTTAAATTCCTTTCTCTCCTTGTTGCTTTATATCTTTACGTCAACACCTTTATCATTTCACTTTATTGTAGGTCCACATTCATGTAAAATTTTAAAACCAATAATTAATTAATTTTATATATATAATGTGAATTCAATAATAAAAAACAAAATAAAAAAAGAATCGAAATCGTAATAATAAGGTCATAGTCTGGATTGATTTAATCCGGACGTAATGAATATGATGAAAAAATGAGAGACAATCTGTCCTAACCAATTCAATCTGGGTATTTTCTTACTCATTATTTTCGTAGATCAAACCTCAAATACAATCTAGTATAGAATTCTTCCACTTATTCACCTTGGGAACCGACCATTAACAAAATGGCTTGTAATAAAGCGGCTATGAATGTCTAAAGGTTAATAATATCCTTGGCTTTAATAATGGGAACTATAACGTTCTCATTCTAGGCACCACTATGCACCTTCATCCAGATTTATTCCGAATATAATGAGTTTGTTAAAAAAAACGAGACTGAGTCTGGATGGCAGGATGTATGAAGTGTAGGGGTTGATAATATTTGGCCGAAGCATGGCTTCGTACCCAGTGGAAACTGTTGTGACGGTGATGGAGAAGGAGGAGATAGCAAATAAGATCAGGGGCAACGAGATGGCGCGATGGACATCAAAGAGAGATAGGACAACAAAGAGATAAGGCAGACAAATAAGGCAGAGATAGACGGTGGACGGAACAAGTGGCAAGAGAAGACATCATCACTTTTATGGCATTTGCAGTGATGTTAAGACAGTTTAATGGTGATAGACAGGCTGTTTCAAATCATTATACAGGTGGACGAAAAGGGTGGTTTTAGAAAACCTGTCAACTAGTTGATTCTGATTGATGATCGCTGTGATGCCAGCATAGAAACGGTCACCTTAATATCTTAATATTTTTTAATCAGGTAGATGTGGCAATAAGTTAGTGAACACAGTAATTTTTAAACACGATTAGGTAAATGTAAAAAAGTAAATATATAAACAGATGTCTTTATAACAACACGGAAGTTAATGGATGAAATCAAAGCTATTCATTTATTGTGACGACTAATATTTAATCTCATCCATAAAAAACTTATTAAAAACTAAAAACCTATTAAATGTGCCCATTGTAAATAAATATACTCCTTTCGAGATAATTAAAAAACTAACAAAATATCACCGTACATTTTTTATCATAATATTTTGTTTTACCCCGTAAAATACTTTTGAAAAACTTTGAGTTACTTTTTTCTGATTACCTTGTGTTTGCAACGCTGTCTCCCATATTACGCTCGGCGTATACTTCAGCCCAGGGGTTCATGCCCTGTGTCCATTAGCCGTATCAGTGAACTGCTGCCTAATTGATAGTGATAAATGTTTTCTATCATTTACCATGTTTTATGATTTTGATAGTGACTGTGTTATTAATGATTTTCTGATTAATAGCTATTGTTATCAAAGCTTGGTATAAAGGAAAATAATAAAGAAGTTAATAGAAAAGTGGTCAAAATATCCGTATCTTGTGTTTATATATTTTTTTAAAGGATATCTTGAGTTTATATCCTTATCTTGTGTTTATATATTCTTTTAAAGGATATCTTGAGTTTATATCCTTATCTTGTGTTTATAAATTCTTTTAAAGGATATCTTGAGTTTATATCCTTATCTTGTGTTTATATATTCTTTTAAAGGATATCTTGAGTTTATATATTCTTTTAAAGGAAAATAATAAAAAAGATATTAGAAAAGTGGTCAAAATAATCTTATCTCTTTTTTTTTTGGTTTATATGTTTACTTTTATTTTACTTTTATATTTTATGTTTACTTTTATTGTGTAAAAACAAAGTGTATACTATATTACATTATTTTATTTGTAATAAACAAATAAAAAACATTTGGATTTGAATTTGAGTTATGTATATAATTAATTAATTGAATCATCATAAAACAAAGAAACAAACAAATATTTATATTAAAAATATTTTAGAATATTATTAAAAAAGATTATATATCAAATTAAAATATCAAAATTATGAATATAATCTTATAAATTTATATAATTATATTTAATAAAAATATGTATTTATTAAAATTAAGATAAATATTTGATAAAATATTTTATTTTTTTCCATATATATATAATTTTAAAATTTTATCTATATAAAACTTATTACATTTTGTATTTTATTGAAAACTAATAATATACCAATTCATTATAAAAGTTTTAATTTTCTTTATATATATAAATATTTTTTTGCTATAAGTTTGTCAATTGGATTTAGCTTAGATGGTTGAGAGGAATGTTGTTATCCTCCCCATTGTTTCGGAGAATGTACTCATATGACTAGGATAGAAACCACAATAGAGTGATTGAGTCGAATAGAACAATATTTTACTAACAATAGAATTTAAGTAGAAGTAACTAAGTATCTATGAGAGGAGAATTTTTTATTTTGAATTGGAGGTGACATGTAAGTGAGTGTGTCAACGCTAGGGTTTTGACAGTCGCGGCCACAACACAGAGCAGCATGACCACCAAAGGGTGGGGTAAGGGGACCCCCTCATACAAACAGGTAGTGGTGGACAGAGGGAAAGGATCAAGAGGCAGATCTTTCAAGGCACCAGCAACAGGAACCTCGGGATCAAACCTAGGGAAGCGTCACAAAAGTATCCAGGACAAAAAGGAGACCACGGATGAAGATGCAAAGGAAACTCAGAATGAGGCGCATGAGACCATGAAGGCTAACGAGATAGAAGGGTGCAACCCATGCAAGCCTAAAACAACAATGATACCCAAGGTGATACTGGAGGATCCACAAACGCAACTCTACAGGGACCAGATGAAGACGCATGCACTCATATGCAAGTTCATGGGGTTATGGCCCACAGAAAGAACACTGCACAACTAGACCAAATACCACTGGAAGCCAAATGGAGAAGTGGAGATACACCTTGGCTCAAAAGGTTTCTTCACAGCAGTCTTCATTAACCTGGAGGACAGGGATAGAGTCTTCGAAGGAGGGCCATACTTCCACACCTCAGCTAGACTATACATGCAACCCTGGAAAGAAAATTTATCCCCTGAAAAATAAACGTTCAAAAAGGTACCGGTCTGGTTGAGATTCTATTCCTTGCCCTTAGACTATTGGTTGCCCTCCACCTTTGAAGAAATAGGAAATAAACTGGGGAAATATGTGAAGACCTCAGAAGTCACCCTAAAAGGAATATACACATCGTACGCAAGAATCTACATAGAGATGGATGTTTCTGGAGCACTCCCAGAAGCCATAAGTCTGGAATTCAAGGACGAGGAATGGATCCAAAACATAGATTATGAACAGATCCCCTTTAGATGCAGAAGATGCCATGAGCATGGCCACTTGATCCGAGAATTACCTCTTAATAAAAAGCAGGAAGCAGGAAACCCCAAAACACAGCAAGATGAGGAAGGGTTTATAACACCAAACCCCAGGAACAGAGAAAATAAAAAGAAAAATAAAACCTCAACAGGAAATAACCAAGAGACCAGGAATAAAATGGAAGGAAGGGACCAAACAAATAAAGGGACATCAGACGAAAGTGACTCAGCAAAAGTCCAAGAAGTCAGAGACCAAGCAACCAAAGAGCCTACCCACCAAACAATGTAGCACTACAGGAGTTGGGAGTGCTACTAATAAATTCGGGTAAGATCAAGAAACTATTTCCCCATTCCCCCCCACATGTTTAAATGAAGGTTATAACTTGGAATATAAGAGGCCTAAACAACCCAAGAAAGAAAAGAATCATGAGGACTAAACTAAAGCAGGAACAACGGGATCTTTGTTTCATCCAAGAAACAAAATGCACTACAGATAGAATGGACGCAATCAGTAAACAACACTGGCACAAGTACAAGATGGTAGCCATTGAAGACCACCAAAGGTCAGGCGATATTCTCACTTTGTGGAACCCACAAATTCTAAATCTAATAACAGTCGAAGCAACCAGGTACACCCTAACGGTATGCATGCAAATCATTGGAAACATGGAGGAGATTCTCTGCACTAATGTGTATGGGCCCCAAGAGCCAGAGGAAAAGAGAGGAATGATCCAAGACCTAGAAGATATAAAAGCTCGATCCACCAACCTCCATTGGATCCTGGCAGGGGACTTCAACATAATCACCTCACTTATGGAGAAGAAAGGTAGTACAAGAAGATTGGATCGAGAAGCGGAGGATTTTTCAAATTTTATAGACAAAGAGGAGATGGTAGACCTCAAAACCAAGAATGGTCAGTTCACCTAGAACAATAAACGGATGAACCAGTTTCAGGTAGCTACAAGACTCGACAGATTCTTTATATCGGAGTCAATCATTATTCAAGGGTTAACCTTATATTGCAACATCCTTCCCTGGGGAGGATCTAATCACTAGCTAGTGCAACTGGAATCAGGCTTCCAAACAGAACCAAAGAACAGACCCTTCAGATTCGAGAAATTATGGAATTGATCACCCGACTTTCAAGGAAAGAATCAAACAGTGGTGGCAGGAGGAGAAACCGGAGCAAGAAACAAGGATGTTCAAACTTCATAAGAAACTTAAGTACATCAAAAATAAGCTCAAAGAGTGGAACAAGGATACTTTCGGGAATATAAACAAAGAGAAAAATGACATAGCAACAAAAATAATAATACTCCAAGAAACTTGCATACTGGAAGGTTATACAGAGGACCGAAAAAAGGAAGAACTCCAAATGACCCAAGAGTGGGAGGCACGATGCCAGCAAGAAGAAACACTCTGGTGTCAAAATTCCTGCATCTGATGGCTAAAGGAGGGAGAGCGGAACACCAAGTTCTTCCATAGAACAACCATGGCCAGAAGAGCCCACAAAAAAATCTTGAAGATCAAGGACGATGATGGAATCGAGCACAAGTCACATCAGGAGATTGAAACTGCTCTGGTCAACCACTTCCACGGGATAGCCCAAGAACCTCACCAAGATAGATCGAAGGCCATTCAAAGGATAACTCGACATATTCCACGCCTGGTCACGTAGGAACAAAACATCTTCCTGAACAAATATATTACCACGGAAGAAGTTGACCAGGCTCTACAGGAAATGCTCAATGGAAAAGCACCAGGTCCATATGGCTTCACAGTGGAGTTCTTCAAAGTCTGCTAGGAAATCATCAAACATGACATTTATAAGGTAGTAGAAGACTCTAGAAGGTCTGTCTCCATCCTTAAATCTCTAAACGCCACAATTATCACACTAATCCCCAAAGAAAATGAATCCAAAACCCATGACCGATATAGACCTATAGCATTATGCAATGTGGTCTACAAGATAATCTCCAAAGTAATAGAAAATAGACTGAAACCCCTCCTACCTTCACCGATCTCGCAAGAACAGGAAAGCTTTGTGGAAGGAAGACAAATAATGGACAATATCATCCAGGCCCATGAGATCATTCACACCTTGAAGCTTCAGAAGAGGGGGGGGGGGTGATAATACAGCTATACCTAGCAAAAGCTTATGATAAAATTAGATGGCACTATATGGTCAAGACCTTGGAAGCCTTTAGTTTCACCCAGCACTATATCAGATGGATTGTCAGTCTCGTATCCAAAACAAGCTACTCGCTATTAATCAATGGAGCCTCGACCAAACCTTTCTGGCCCATGAGAGGTATCAAACAAGGAGACCCGTTGTCCCCCTTCATGTTCATTCTGATGATGGAAGGCCTCAGTCGAAGCATAAAGAGCACAACCAAAACTGGGGAAATAACAGGGCTCAAACCCTTCCAAAACTTCCCTACTTCAACTCACCAACAGTTTTTAGATGATACTTTACTCCACGGCATACCCACGATCAAGGAAGCCAAAGCCTACAAACGAATCCTAGAAGATTTTGGGGAAGCCTCGGGCACTAAGATCAACCACTCCAAGTCGAGGATCTTTTTCTTTAATACCAATCCATCTATCCAAAGGAATCTGACCAGCATTCTAGGCTTTGAGCGAAAAAACACTCCCAGCCAAGTACTTGGGGGTTCCATTCACAAACAAAGCGTACAAAATGTCAACCTGGGAAGGAGTAATAAATAGGTTACAGGAGCGGGTAAAAAATTGGACGTATAGATCCCTCAACCTAGCAGACAGACTGATCCTAACCAAGTTTTTTTTACAAGCAATCCCAACCTTCATGATGTCAGTCTTCCCCACTCCACAGGGGATCCTACAAAAAATAAGAGCCATCTAGAGGGACTTCCTGTGGAAATGTGCGGAAACAAAGAAAAAATGGGCTGTGGTGGCCTGGGACAAAGTCTGCAAGCCAAAAAGAAAAGGAGGCCTGGGGCTACAAGACCCAAAAATGACCAATAACGCTTATGGGGTGAAATTATGGTGGCACTAGGTCAAAGAAACAACAACACCTTAGGTAAATCTATGGAAGGAAAAATACACCCCGGACATTCGCAACTGGGACAGAATCCGCTTTGGAGGAACCAGGGAAAGGTCAGCCATTTGGAACCTAGCTTGGCACAACAAAGCCTGGATTCAGACACACATCTTCTGGGAAATTAGGAATGGCGGAATAGCCATATTCTAGGAGGACGCATGGCAACAAGAACCAAGGATGGAGAACCTGGACAGAGGGATACTCCAATAGGACCTCATCACGCAAGCTAAAATCAACATCTATCAATACTAGAAACAGGAAACGGACCGTAACAAATGGTGAATCTGGAACAAGATTGTCCCACGGAACAACGATATATCCACAACAACTATAAAAGAGGTGGAGGAGGAACTAGGAAGATGGAAAATAACAGTCACGGAAGGAGAGGACCAGTTGAGGTGGGGACAAAATGACGGAGGTGATTTCAACATGAAGGAAGTCCGACACTATATGGCGGACCTAGACCAAGAAGACCCAGCGCAACACCGGGATAAGCTTTGGAACAACCCCCAATGGCCAAAGATTAAAATCTTCCAATGGATAATACTACACAACCACATCCTAACTTGGGATAACATAAGGAAAAGAGGATTCATCGGTCCTTCAATATGTCATTCGTGTCAAGCCTAGGAGGAAACAACAAACCATCTCCTCTATGAATGCGCCTACACTACAGAACTGTGGGACTGGGTGGCAAGTATCTTCCGCCAGTCCGACAGGATTCGAGGTAACATTTCCGCAACCATCAATCACTGGAAAGAAAACTACAGAGAACAAAAGGAGGTGAATCTCTGTTGGATCCTCACCCCAGGAATGATCATATGGTTGATTTGGAAGGAAAGGAACCGGTGCATTTTCAGAAACCAAAGCTGGCCAGAAAGGAAGATCAAGGAAACACTAATCTCCATGATATGAGAGACGGTGATGAGACGCAACTTCCAGGTAGGCAGGGCGCAATCCACTGATCAGGAATCTCAAGTCCTAGAGGTCTTCCACCTAAACAGTGGGAGAAACCCCAATCAACACAAACAGTCACCGCAACTCCAAGTAGGTGAGTGCAACTGGAAACTACCAGCTTTAGGCTTCCTCAAGTTGAACTTCAACGGGGCGGCGAAAGGCAACCCAGGGAGAACAGGTTTGGGAGGAGTAATCAGGGGCAGTAAAGGAAACATCATATGACTGTATGCTAGAAGTCTGGGCAACTCAACCAACAACGTTGCGGAATTCAGAGCCTTGGAGACTGGCCTAGAGATTCCAAGATGGGAAGGGATGACAAATGCCATAGTGGAAGGAGATTTTGCGCTAGTTATCAACACAGTAAGGAAACTCCAAAACAATACCAGAATGGGTAAAATCCAGAGGCACTGGCGATTGGCCCACCTACTGAAAAAAATCCAGGGGCACTTGCGGCCAGGGTTCACTGTGGAGTTGTGTTGGGTTTGGAGGTCAGCAAATGGACTGGCGGATAGAATAGAGAACGAGGGGGTCGACAACGAAGGTCCAGAACTAGACACAAGATGGAGCAACATCTCGCAAGGTCAATTCCGAACAGACTGCACCCAACTTGTGACAACAGACTGGGACAATAGTAGTAGTATGAAATATTACGGCAAGAATGGAGGTGCAACAAGCACTGAAGGGCACGTAGGCTCCAGGCTGAATCCGATCGCCCACCAATCAAACAAGGCTATAAATGTAGACACAGATCACACGTCAGGCGAAAGCACGGCCCCACGGTCCCATAAATAAAAAGAAGTACAGAGGCCACCCATGGGAAAGCAGAATAGATAACCTGCAGGTGGCGAAGGATGAAGGATGACAAGATTCACCAAGGACAACTCTAGGCACACCTCACCCAAGTATCGTTAAGGGACGGGGAAGCGAATGGCGTACAATGAGAAGGGAAAAGAATTGGCGCAGGGATAAAGGAAAGGTCATCAAGTACACATGCTCTGGAATAGATGAGACTAACCAGAAGGGCCACCTTGATGAGTAGGCCATGATTGCAAGGATGGGACCGTAGCCGGGTTGGCTCCATAAAAGAAAGGATAACAGAAAGAACCACAGACCGGAACAAAACAATGATAGAGGCCACCTTACTTACCAGAAAGAAGTGAAGCGGAACAGGGGAAAAACCCAACGTAAGAATTACCACCTGCAAGCAAAGATGGTACGTATGAAGAAAACCAGCAGTAAGAGAGGCCCCCAGGGGTCGGAACCTCCAGAGAGTGCTCGAAGGATGACAAGAATCGAACAGGCGGCCAAGGAAGCAAAGAGTGCCTTCCTCAAGCAGGTAGACACAAAGGGGAAGACGATCATCAAAATATGGGAGAGAGAAATCAACAACGCTCGCAGGGGAAAATCTTGGACAAAACTAACCCAGGAAGCGAGGGGATAAGGGACCCCAGAGCCACACAGCCTAGGGCAACTCTCTACCACAGGACGGTGGAGGAATCCTGGAAAACAAAAATGTTGATTGGTAAGATGTGTGTGGACCGAAGGGGGACCAATAGGACAGAAACCAAAGAACAGAAGGAAGAGTGCACAGGTATTCTCAACCACCTAAGCAACTTGGAGGCGGGGGAAAAAAGAATTGTGGAAGACCGGAGAAGCCAGCAGGAGAAACTGGAGCGGATGGCAGAGCAATTTAAGATTTATTTACGCTATATCCACCATATAGATATTACTCTAACTGACAGAAATGGAACCCCAACGTGCATCAGAAATATACGTCTAGTGGAATAGAGGGAGGAGAATGAGTCACGACAAGAAGGAGATGAAGACCACCCCATAAACCTAGACTAGCGCAGGACCATCCGCGGTCAAGTCTCTGAATGTAGGAGCTAATCCCACCATGCTTATGCTTTTTCTGTTTTCTTTATGATGGAATTTTTCAAACTGGATTACAAAGGTTTGGGTCGGTTTCCCATCGTGGCGACCCAGGCCTACCACACTATATTTAGACATTGCTCCACAGGGACCCCAGATTTGGTTTTCGTTCTGGCAGATCCTGGGAGCCCCTGCATCTTTTTTGTACTATAATTTTCTACAGTAATATAGATTCTCACACTCATTTACAAAAAATATATATATATATATATATATATATATATATATATCTACGAGAGGAAGGATCACCTACTTGATTTCCATAGTTCGATGTAGATCCCTTTCACAAGCCCATAGTCTAAATCTCTCCCTCCATAATTTACTATATCAACTTGCACTCACAAAAGAACTAGAATGTTGACAAGGTAGTTATCATAACTAACTAATAAATTCAAACATCAAGCATGATTAGTATTTTAGCTTCCACATCATCAAATTCATATAAAGTTTGCAAAAATAAACATTAACAAACGATACGAACGAGAAAGAGAAATCTGTTATAGATATAAACAAGTTACATGTTTATAATTCACCTGAAGTTGTTGTCGACACTACTATGGAACCGACTTTCAGATTCATCTCCCTCAGCCTCTAGAAGACTAAATCAATCCTCCTAATTTTCCTTGCTCAAAAAAGTCCAAGAGAGAGGAGGATTCTCTCATTGATAAGATAGAATGGAAAGGATGGTTGGAAACAAGGGTTTGACAATTTGTCAGCATAATGGTGATATATGAGAATGATTCTCTCCTCAACCCATTAGATTCTTTTTATTTTCCAAATAAGAGGTTAGAGTAGTTATCCATGAGAATAAGGGGTCGAGATCCGAAGAAACCCATAAACCTCGCCCGAAATTTAGCAAATTTTAAATTTTTAGAGATAAATAAATGCAGACACACTATGTTGAAGACCAACAAGCGTATGTACGCGTGTTGTATAACTTTTAGGAAGCATATATCTTGAGAAATGGGGGTTTTTAATAAATTTGAGGAGGAACTTAAGAATGTACGCGTGTTGTATAACTTTTAGGAAGCATATATCTTAAGAAATGGGGGTTTTTAAGAAATTTGAGGAGGAACTTAAGGGGATTTTGGTCTACAAGTAGGGAAAGGGAATTTAAATTAGGCCAATAGGGCATCAATGCATATGAGGTGGAAAATGATGTTATAAAATATGTCCCCTAATGTGTGAGGTCATAAGAACAATTAATGACAAAAATACATTATATAAGCCAGGATGAGAGTGTGTAGAGATCCCACGAAAAGTGCACCGAACATTGGACCAAAATAGAACATGCATAAACAACCAAGTGTGATACTACTATCTTCCTGAGGCGAGCATACCCATGCTCAAAAGTGAAAAATCATGGCTTCCAAATCAAGTACATTGTGGATCCTTGAAGTATATATTAAAGCAGTGGTCATGGCCATGAAAAATTAATATGCAATGGATCCATGTCAAAATAAATCATAGCCATGAAGAGACACATAGTGGATCTATGTCTCGGAATCAATGGAATATATATGGAAACAACAGATGTACAAACAGATCCTCCACATGTACCAATGGCGTAGAAATAAAGTGGTATTGTCCAATACAACTCGAGCAAAAACATAAAAGAGGTGATGCTACTACAGACCCAAGGTCTTTAAATCAAACCACTGATGGTACAGATCTACACCATGTGAATAGATGTGTTGAATTAGAAAATAGTGAGACAATGTTTGATTATCGGTCATTGATGTATATTGTTAAAAAATGTGAGACAACCCATTGATAATGATAATGGGCATCAAGGTACCTAGTACATTCTAGCAAGTGTGAATGAAATAAATGATGTTGAACACAACTTGTAGAATCTATCAATCAGAGGACATTGATGTATTCCCATTTTCAATAGCGAGGGAACATGCCATTAATTACTCGAAGCCCCAAGTTACTAAAACGACTCTAGATCTCTATTCCAGAGAAAATGAGCCAAATTTGATGGGAAGAGATCTACTAGAAAGAGGGAATTAAGGCATCCCCCAATCATCCAACATGAGTAACAATAGAAGGCCAAATATTTTTAAGGAATCAGATGAAATATTGAACAGACACACAACTAAGTATTTCTCTCGCATGCACCAGATGGAATAGTTCATGGAAGAGACCCTCTGAGTAACGACCAATAATGAAAACCACTAAAAAAAGGTGAGGAATTCCACCAATGAAGAAAATGGAAACAAAGGTATTGCACAAATCCTAAAGTGTGAATAAGGTCTTGACGTTGAACTCAAGGGAAATCGTTCAGTCATCTACCAATGATGTATTTTCATATTTTGGGCACGAGGTAACCAATCAATGATGTAAATAGGCCTACGGTGCTACTCTAGGTCAAAATCTCAGAGAAATACTTCATAGTCGATAAAAGTTGACATGCTAATAAAAATTCAATGGGGACCTTCTGTAATGGCATGAGTAAAAGACAAATATTATTTTTGATTGTGAGAAGTACTTGACATACGGGAAAGTCAGCATGAAAAATTAGAAATTCTGAAGAGTGTCTACCACAAGTTGAAACTTCCATTGAAAAAAAGCATGACACAAAAAGTGACTTGGGAATCATAGAATCAAGAATGAACAATGACATAAGTATGTGACATAGGAGGCATCAACAGACTCTCAATAATTACTGGAAGGATAATGAATCATAGGAGTAAAGACTCAAAGTACATGGTTCAACTTCCTAAGGTCATACTAAACCCAATATGTTGAGATGAAGACTCAAAACTTAGTTCTTTGTTCAAGGGAGACATGACCACTGTCAAACATAACTAAGGACTTGACTCTTTCCCATCCTCGTTTTTTATATATATATTTGATTTATTTTTATTTTTCATCTTATTAAAGCGTGAAAAAGAATAAAATAAGGCTATAATACAGTGGAAGAAATGAGTGTCGTGGGAAATAAAACTAGTTCCAAGCACAAGGAACATACATATTCTCAATGCAAGGAACATGTGTAGGATATGGAATCTCAGGGGAATGTTTTCTCGAGGGATATAAGTGTCAAGTCACAGAGGAAATTCATGCAAGGATGAAAACTGAAGAGAATGCATAAGAATCAGTCTATACGACACCAAGTTGAAGCCGACATTAGGCTCAAAAGCGTAAGCGGGAAAATTCTATGCAGTATTAAAACTCAACAAAAAAATCGAGGGAGCCCTGTAGGTATTGGCTATCAAAATATTCAAAAGAAAATATGACGCTTCAATGCAAAGTCATGGAAGGACTAAGCATGATCCTCCATCTACAATACATCAATAAATTATTTTTGAATTAGCTTCAACCCTTATGTGGAAGGGTGCAAAAGAAGGAAGGTGAGGCTCAACAAAATTACTCCAATAAAAGGAAACCATCCTCGAATTCGAAAAGGGAGCATGCTTGAAATGAGAAGAAATTCCCCTTGTTCGGAAGGTACTGAACTGAAAATGCTAAAGACATAGTCAATAGACACATCACTCCCCAAGAGAAGAGTGGGATCGACCAAATATTGCATTAGCTCAACCACTTTCTCAATGATTGGTTGAATAAGTTGCGAGACAACATGGTTAAGAGATGCACCACCCTCCAAAAGAAGAGTGGGATCGGTCGAATATTGTATCATCTCAGCCATTTCATCAACCAATGATTGAATAGGTTGTTGGTACACTGAAGTTGACATGGGACTAGAAAGGCATTCAGACAAGAACCATGCTCTTCATACCACTGGAATAGCCGAGCATATATGAGTAAGGCCATCTCCCTTACAAAACTTACAAGGGAACTTGGGCTTATGTCCTATTTGTCTAGGTTTTGCATCAATATCAATTCCCCCAGCATAACTTGCATTGGCTAGTGGGTTTCCCCCAACATGACTCGTTGTGGTTGGTTGCATATCACCAGTATGACTTGCAGTGACTAGCTTCACATTCCCAGCATGACTTGTAGTGTCGGTTGTTTCATGTTCCCAACATGACTTGTAGCCCAGCAATCCAGAATATCAGAGAAGAACATCCAACAATCCTATTTTTTCATTGTGGTTCATGGCGCAAAGTGTGTCCACAGTAATCCCTCTAAAATCTGGAGAACATAGGAGGGTCAAGTATTTCAAGAATATTTGTCTCACAAAGAGCAGCATGTCGCATAGATGAGACTCAAACCTGAGTGGGGAGGAGAAAACTCCCCACCCAAACCAATTGAGATACAACCACTTGAATTGTTTTTAATCTTGTTATGTACACTACAAATGGAGTTATGAATCCACTGACTTTTCTTTTATTTTTAGAAGCCATACATGTCAGGGAACAAATCATTAAATTCAAATATGAAAAGATGAGGTGAATAAGAGAACACTACCATAATCATCATAAATGAGGATGCTTGTAAATTTGTGGACTGATATTATTTGAAGTAAATCTTTATGCATGAGTTCATTCAAAGTTCACCATGAGTGAAGCTCTTTACAAGGTAGATGGGTACTGACACATAGAGAACCCAAAACCCTTATATGTATTTTTGTGAGAATCACATAACTTTCCAATTCATTGTCCAGATTCCACATCATAACATAATCTTAACCATGCACTAGTGCTCTTTGTTGTTTGTAGTGGACCAAAAATCTATTGTTATCGTCAAAAACGTGTTTTAGGGTTTTTAGAATAAGTTACAAAACCTATTTCATTTTTTTAATTTCTCAATTGTTCCATCGTGGTCATGTCATCTATATATTCCACACCTCTCACTACTAAATAAATTGATTATGCATTGGGTAGAGCTAAAATATAAATACTATAACTGAAGGACATACAGAATAAGCGGGTAAGTTATGACGCGAGATCAAGTTGCAAAGCTTCCAGTTGGATATTCATCAGATTGAGTTTGAGTTCAAGGGCCTTAAATGTTTTTTGCAGTCAACCCCAATTTTCTTGATTCGAACTTCAAATTTTGTTTTTTATTTGCGAACTGAACCAAATCATCGAATTTTCGAATTTTTTTTACCAATTCGGCAGAATTTGGTAACTACGGTTTAAACGTGTGAGGTGATATATGTGTTGGTTCATGGGGCGTACACCCTCGCAACCTCCAATGATTTGGAATGGTGCACTCCTTAATGTGGAGTGACCATGAGAAACACAAGGGGAGGATAGAACCATTGAAGATGTAGAGGTGCAAGAGTAATGAAAGAAGCACAGCGGATAGTCTGGGAAATCATGTTAGATCACGGAGGAGCTAGAGTGGTCTAGTTATGATGGAGGGGATCAATGCCTTAGGTGTTTTGGTGATACTATTTGATCCAGTGGGGTGGTTTTTTTGACCTGGATTTACGTCAGAGGAATGGGAAAAAGAAATGTGTAAATTTAGACCTGTGGGGACTAGAGTGGAGTGGGTTCCGAGCATTTGCTTCTTCCTTGAGTCTCTTATATCTCACAGATATTGGGGTAGTTTTAAGCATGGGACTATGGAGATAACTCATGGAAGGTGGAGAGGGGAATGAGACCTATTTTTATATGGTGGTGGTACAATGTGGGGAGGATGAAAGGAGTGTTGGCGTTTAGGAAGTTTCACGTGTTTTTTTGGCAAGTTTTCTCGGTCTACATGGATCCCTAGGATGGTAGGACTCAAGGAAAAGGAGGAAAGGTGAGGCAAGGTAGGATAATGAAGGAAGATCCCTTCTCCTTGCAAGGGTTGGTGGCCTCGACTAGAGCAGAGTGGGCATCCTAGGAGGAAGGTCACATTTTCCAATATCTTTTCTCTGAAACAATCAAGAAGGAAGTGGTAGATGTGGAGGTGGTTGTTCAATATCAATGTTTGGAAACATAGGATTAAGAAATTATGGAATAAGTGAAGGATTGGGTAGTCGATCTAGTGTACTCATGGAAAAGAGACACAAAGTACTTTAAAATAGCATAAACTTACTGGATTGTTGAATCCATGGTAGATCAGGCATTGGAAAAACATAGGGAAGAGGACAAGGCCACCCCACATGCCATTTGTATCTTTGAGGGAAAGTTTGAGTTGTTTTTCCAGTCTCAATTCGGGGCAAATTTAAATTTCGTCCAATGGAAGGTCGAGGTGCTCAATGGGATCAAGCCAGGGGAATCTCCATCTCACAGGATCGAAGGATAACCCAATTACCTTGGACAATGTTCACACGATTCCAACTTCATTCTAGGATGAAGGAGCAAGGCGAAACCTCAACCTCCAATTGGTTGAATTCCGGTTTGAAATATCTCTTCTGTCTTATTTTATTTTTTATGGATATACAACCAATGGTACCAGTCATAGGGTATATTTCGGTCACAAACAATCATAGACTAATGGACTGTTTAATCATAGAAATTAACAATTTGACATCTTAGAAAACATTAGATAAATGGTATGAAATTTTGTTTGATGGCCACCTAGTAGATGATCTGGTTTCCATAATGGCATATACTTGGTTTTTTATGTAATTTATGTTGTATATAATAGAAAATTCCTAGTACATTTTTTAGCTTTAAAAAAATGATCAAAATAGACTAATTCTTTTTATAAATAAAAAGAAATTATATATATTTCAATTTTAAAATTTTATCTATATGGAATTTATTATTTTTTATATTTTGTTGAGAATTAATAATTTACTAATTAATTATGAAAGTTTGGAGTAAATTATTTTCTTATAGGATGTTGTTATTGGTTTTCTCTCCATGTCTAGTGCCATTCTTAAACCATGGGGAAAACACTACATATTAAGCTCACTTATTCCGTGTCATCATACCACAAGTTCACATCAACTACTCACAATTTTTCTTGCACACCATAAAAACTACACAAGCCTATAACTCTTTCCATGTTTCTTTTAATCACTTGTTTTAGTTATAGGCACCCATATTGGTTTCCACATACTTGCACCCTTGTTTCTCTGCATCACTTGTTTTAGTTCTAGGAACCCATGTTGGTTTCCACGTACTTTCACTTTTGACATTCAACTAAACATAATCCCATATGCTACACATCAACAATTAGCATTGTGTGCTAGTCCTTTCTCTCTGGCCTTCCCTACTTCAAAAGGAAAACATGGATTCTTTTGAATTAAACCAAGAGAAATTGATACGAAATAAGGGGGAACACCATTGGAGATAGCCACCTCACCTACAACACGCCCACCTTAAAGACACATTCCAAGTGTCCAACGTTAATTAGCTACATGCATTGTTAAGCATCTCTTTCAAACCTCGAATTGTGTGCATCTAGATAGTAGCATTATGTTTCCATCCTCCGAGCTACATGATTTTAATATTATTTCTTATGGCTTGGTAGTTATATTGTGGACACATTGTAAACCTATAAGAGAAGCCCTTGGCTAGATGAGTTAATTGTTTGATCTATTATGATCTATTCTAATTTCTAGGGTTTTCATTTTTACATCTTATCTTTCTTCAAATCAACTACAACATTTTGGTTTTTATTTCTCTATTTTGATTCTTAGTTAGCCAATGCCCTATCACATTCAATCCGGTTAGTATTTATAATTGCATAACTTTCCTCAATTTCATAGTGATAGTATCAATCCTAGTGGTAGTATCAATCCAAGTGATAACATCACATGCAATCCATGTACTATCCTCAACATTTTGGTTTTTATTTATCTATTTTGATTCTTAGGTAGCCTATGCCTTATCACATTCAATCTGGTTAGTATTTATAACTGCATAAATTTACTCAATTTCATAGTGATAGTATCAATCATAATGATAAAATCACATGCAATCCATGTACTATCCTCACTCTAGTACTATCATCATATGTCATTCAATCAATCTAGTACTTGAGACATTGTTGATCTCAACACTAACAGTTTATACCTAATTCACTTGGTATTATCACTGGAGTCTTATAATTGCATGTCATTCACATAATATCATCATTATAATGCTATCATTGCATCAATTAACTCTCGTACAAACACTTTAGTACTATTAGTGCATTTTATTCACTCCAGTACTAACATTGTCGATCTTAGCACTAACATTGCACTCCATTCACTCAAGTTTAACGTCATCAATCTCACATGCTTAACAATTGGCATAACATGCACCAAACCCCAAGTTGATGTGATAGCATCCACCCTCACTTGGGTATAAACATTGTGTAAATGTGGATGAACCTGCACATATAAGATCTACCTAGCAAAGGACATACACATTTTGCAAAAAAAATGAGAAAACATGGAAACAAGAGAGAGAGAATCAAAGAATTGTGTTAATTGAGTGAATGAATGATAATTTACACATGATATACTATGTATAACTCAACTAATGCACACTGGAAGGGTGTTGACGCTTGAATCTATCAAGACCAAAACACTAAGCTCACGAGGATACAAATCCCCCTGCGTTTTTATAGAGGTGGCACTCCTCTCTGTTTAATGATACTCTTTGGATACTCTTTGTCTTCACGACCAAAGATATTTAGAGTATCACCACAAAATTGTTGTCTAGCTGATGCTGCCACAGGTTAACGGGACTATTTCTTCAGCTGGATAATAATCTCAAATAAATCTTTTCCGAAAGATAATGATATTTTAATCCCTTGGCAAATGAAGATTTAATGGGTAATCCCTCAAGCCTTTTTCCATTAATGACGATATTTTAGGGTCATGCACAACAATTTTTAGCATTAAACAATACTTAATGCATATCGAGAAAAGCAACAAAATGGCAGGGATGGACGAGAGAGAGTTCGAATATAAAAAATTTCATGAACCCTCCAACTTGGGAACCTGTGAACCCGTGGTTGTATAGATGATAAAAAATATACTAAGTGTAGAAGAATGGTCGGTCGGACTCGCATGCAAGAGAAAAGAAATACTTTGGAGCTCGACACCCGCAATAAGGCTAATGGTCAAAATGTAGATCACGGAACTTGGGGTGCAAAGTGAAGGCCACGGAAAATGGATAATGAGGGCTCGAACCTGCGAAACTGAAAAATGTCTAAGTGTTAAAACGGACTCATGAGATAAGAAAGTGGGTGGAAATGACGGCTCACCAACCCGTGAACCTGCGAACTCACGAACATTGAAATATGACTAAGTATAGTAACCAGAAAGGGAGAAAAGAAGGGATAAAAGAAAAAAGGGAATAAGGGGAGGTGTAGAAGAGGGAAAAGAAATGGAGAAAAGAAGTAGGGAAGATAGAATGTGGAAGGAAAGAAAGGAAGCACAAAATTGTCTCAACAACTAGCTCCAACTGTGGGATGATAACCCCCTGTGGGTTGTCAAGAATACCAAAATCTCAAGACCAATTACCTTCTCCATTGGGCTATGGAGTCATCTTCAAAATACAATCTTGCAATTCTTCTTCTTTCATGGAGTTATCTTCAAATTTCAACATCCAGTTAGCAATTGCTTTATTGCGAAAAAAATTGGCTGAAGAAATAAATTATGTGCATACATGATCTATTATTCGCCATATTGAATTATGCCATTAAATTTATCAGTCGATAACCCTTTTTGATATATCCACTTGTTCATCGAATTGTTGCCTTGTCATAAACATTGAATTGAGAACTAACTTATGATCTTGCACCTCATCAGTGTTTCCTGCTAGATCTATCTGAGTCTTCTGAATAATTCTTCTCTTTTCAATATGGTTTCATTGCATTCTTGGAAAATGTTATTCAAGTTCTTGATATTTTCTTTCCAACGGGCATTCAGATGTTTAATTCGACTTGGAGAAGGCAGATCCTCTTGTCTCCTTTTCAATTATGTCAAGTTTGAGACTTTTATCCCAAATGGTAAACAACATCTATGCAGAATCCTTCTTCACTGTTTAAATCAACTTGGATATATTCATGAAATTCATGTGCCCTTAAACCAAAAGAAACAATATTTTTTGATACCTCCCATGCTTCTATTATCAATTAAATTATCTTTTCAATATTTTTATCAACACAACTTCAGATTGTTGTGAGCAAACTAGAAGATCCATTTAATTTAATATCGGGTGTAGTTGGTTTAACCATTGTTAAAGGACTAGACAGGATTGGAAGAGGCATCAAGGCAGTTTCCAATTCTTTGATCTTATCCTTTAATTTGGCATTTTCAGCCTCTAAACCATCAATAGAGTCATTGACAACATCCCTTGTTGCCCTATGGATTTTGGAAATTTGGGACGGTCACATATCCTTTAGGTCGACCTCTGATCAGACCTTTCCCTTTTATTCTTATAGTCACTTATTTCTACAATTAACGTTTTAGATTCTTTATAAATAAAAAAACACTTTTAAAAGTGAAGGATTCTTATTCACTAAAGGTCTCATTTCCAATGACTTCCAATAAAGAATCTTTCTGAGCCATATTTTCAGGTTGTTCTATTGCAAGAAATATTTTTTCAATATCTACTTCTAGTTCCATATCCTCCAAAGAAAATCTTTGGATGTCTCTTGTGATTGTGTTTCTCTCAGTGATCCTTGTTGGGCCTCAAAATAGTCCCTATTCTCACTCCATTATTCACCAATACCTTGACATTATTTCCATATTACCTTCATGTCACCTTCATTCCACCTCCACATCATTACATTTATCTCGTCATTGGGTTATAACTATGCTTTTCCAAAGTTTATTAATTCTTAACATTTTTAAGTGGATTTGTGGTTAAACTTTAGAAAATAATATACTTATACTTATACCTAACAATTAGAATGAGTTTGGTGACATGTGTAGGTGATTTGGAAGCTTCCAAGACACTCTTATGTGGCCTCCAATACTCAAATTCGAATTCCCTTCAAGATATGGAAGAAGATTTGGATAAAGGTCAAAGAGAATATGTGTCTCATCATTAGCTATTTGGTTGTAACTATATGAGATTTTTATGGATCTAGGGAGAGAATAGTGGATCTCCATTAATGGGGTAGCTTCTTATGTTCTTGTATAAATAGGAGAGCCTTCTCCTTTCAAAGAGATATAGGTGTGAAGTTTGGAAAATGCTCATGTTTTGAATTGATAGGTTGGTTCTTGAGGTTAGTAGAGAGGAGATTTTATATTGGAGTGAAGATGTAATCATATTCTTTTGAATACAAGACATGCTTCCATTTTGATCTCTATCTTGTGTTAAGATTATGGTGTACTTACTGAAGGATGGAAG
>ML806151.1:110810-125676 GCA_009831015.1 Picea engelmannii
AATCATATTCTTTTGAATACAAGACATGCTTCCATTTTGATCTCTATCTTGTGTTAAGATTATGGTGTACTTACTGAAGGATGGAAGGGCCCCCATGCACTGATGTCAGTACACCTATGTGTTGTATATAGTAGGTAAAATTTATCATTTGTATATTCATGTTATTTTATCTTTATGTTCTTTGCTTTAGTAGTTTCGAATAGACAACTTCAAATCTTCGCACATATTGTGTTGTGCCTCTAAGCTTACGAGCTCCTGGTTGACATTAAATCGTATCCTATCTATGTTATGGTTAGCTAGTAAATTGAAAATAAGCCTAATAATATCTTAAACTCTAACATAACTCGCCACTCGAAGAAATTTCCTTTATTTCATTGTCTTTTCTTCATTTTATATCATTCTCTACTCTGGCACTCAGTAACTTTCAATGTTTCTCCACTTTCTTTGTTCACTGCTAATCCCACACACTTCTCTCACCTGCATGCATTCTACGTCACCTCTTTGGAATCATGGCAATCTCAACTACCTTTCCAGATCATCTTCTTGATGTCCCACAATCCCTCATGTTGCTTGTAGTAATAATTCATGGAGATTTCTTGAAGATTCTTTCTTGATTTTGGTGTGCATGCGGTGTGTTCTTGTTTTTTGGCACACATCAAAAAACTTAGACTGGTGCGCATTGGCATAACTAGACTTGGTGTGCATTAACAAAAATTGATCCAGTGCATGCTTCTCGCCAATCATCATGCATCTTCTTGAGTGTGCATACAACTAGAATGAGCACACACAACTTGTTTGTGTGCATGCGTGATATTTACCTAAAACTTTGGGTGTCGACATAGTTTCATAATTGCTCCTCTATACACAATTGGAACCATATTACATCTAATATTTTGAATGCAACATGAGTAGATAATAAATTTTGTATGTAATTGAAAAATATGTGGATCGCTTTGTTTAAAAATAATACTTCATTAAATATGAAGACTCTACTTCAATGGACATTGAAGGACATTGCAAACCCATTAGATGATATGATTTACATGTGTAGCACAAACCCTAGCATCACATTATCAAACCCTAAGCTTTTGATGTGTATTATTGGTTTGGATTCCTCTTCAATTTAGATATTTTCATGGCCTTATCCTTTTCACATTGTTATTCCTCCAATGTTACACCATAGTTCTTTAAAGTTTGTTGTTAGAGTTTTTATTCATGAATTTGAAAAAAGACCAAATTTATGCCACATGAGTAGATTATAAATTTTGGATGTAATTGAACGACATGTTTATCACTTCAATGCACATTAAATGACATTGCAAAATTTTTATGCTAGTATGTAACCAAAATCTCACTACCCGCTTCAAATATCTTCATTTTGTATCACATATAATGAAAGAAGTATCACACCCATATGTGGGAATTGGATTACATTAAAGAAAACCAAGTTCTCTATTTCTTCTACAACAAGAACCATGATAAACCTAAGCATCTTCAACATCATGTTATTATCTAGTGTTTACATACATAGCACAAACCCTAGCATCACAATATCAAACCCTAACATCACATAAGAGAAGTATCTTCACAACTCTCCCAAATTAAGACAATATTGTATAGGGTGATCAATGGAATGCACAACCTCTATCAATTAGGGTGACATTGAGAGAAGTAGAGAACCCAAAAATTGTATGCAAGCATCAAGAAATTCATTTAAGTTCAATAAGAGAAAATGAAATTTTTACATTAAGGAGACAAAATTGGAAAAATATTCCCTGAGTGTGTGTAGATATCATGTTCATGTTGTACATTCCCAAACAAACTTGTAGGAGTTTATGACACTCAATTGTGTTTCTTGGTTTGGTTTTTATGCCCCTAGCACAAATTTGCCATGTGTCCTTTGATAGCTTTAAGAAGCGAGTTGCAACTTACCATAAAATGATAATCGAGACTCAAATTAATGAATCATTGATTCTAATGGAATTGTGACATCAAATTATAGATAAGGGAACTCCTTTCCCTTGAGTCCATGGCTGGATATTTTTTTATTCAACAATTTTCAAAACTAATTTTTTTTCTCAGTGAAAGACAATGCAATATTTGCATCAAAAGGTCAAAATTGGAAAATATGCCCCAAGAGTGTGTGGATAGCATGCTCACATTGACCTTTTCCAAAATCACTTGTACAATCTTATAACACTCAATTTTACTAGTCAAATTGGTTTTTATTCCCATGGGACAAATTTATCATGTGTCCCTAAATGGCTTTAGGAAGCAAGTTGCAACTCACCATAAAATTATAATTGGGAATAGGATAGATGAATCATTGATTTTGTTGGACTTTTGACATCACATCATATCTAGTGGTGCCCCTCTCCCATGATTCCATGGCCTAGAACTTGTTTTATTCTGTGATTTTTAGAACTAGGGCTTTGCTCAATAAGAGACAGTGCAATTTTTGCAACAAAGGTTCAAAATTGGAAAACTAAGCCCTGAGAATGTGTGGAAAATGTGCACAAGTCGGCCTTACCCAAACACACTTGTAGAATCTTACAACACTCAATTATACTACTCACTCAATTATACTACTCAGATTGGTTTTTATACCCTCGACACATATTCACCATGTATCCCTACACGGCTTCAGGAAGTGAGTTGGAACTCACCATAAAATGGTAACCAAGACTCAAAGTGATGAATCATTAATTCCATTGATTTCATGACATCATATTATAGCTACGAGTTCCCGTATTCTATGAGTCCATGGCCCGGAGTTTGTATTATTCCACAATTTTTGGGACTAGTGTTTTGCTCAATAAGAAAACTCTATAACTTGGACGTCTATGATACCATGAAAAACTTGCTACTTAGTAATCTGGGGCTAATGGAATTGCTTGGTTAGGCTATTCCTCTACACACCTATTTGTAGCGGCTGAACCAAAGGAGAAAGCGGGCCATCCCATTTCCGCCTCGTTCCCTCGTGCTCCCTCCACATGGTGGAGTGTGTCAATCTGTGTGTCCTTCACACTACTAAATTTGTGAACAAAACAACTGAACTTTATATGTCGTTTACTTTTTGCCTCTTGAGCAGTGAGGAAGCCAGACGAATCGTGGCCTCATAAGAGCCTCAAATTTGGAGGTCCTACCTTGCGTTTGAAGGAACCTGTGGGTAACTTGGAATCTACCACGGTCCATGTATGAGCTTCAGCTCCCTTACTACTGGTTTGAAGGAATATGTGGGGACTCGGTAACCAGGAATCTACCACGGTCCACTTATATGATATGAGGAGCTTCAGCTCTCTGACTACTAATTAACTTCAGCCTTTTTAGTAATTTTAATAGAATTTATATATCATATTCTTGTAATATTTTATTTATATATTCAAAATTATATTTATTTATATATTCAAATTATATTATTAAGGAAAAAATAATAATATAATAATAATAATAATAATAATATATTTTTAAGGTCATAGTTAAGTCAGCACACTAAATTGGTGTATGAGACCCTCTTGTTTGTGGGATAAAGGATTTCCTTCACCCAAAGTTTTGACTAGTAAAGTTTAAGAAGGTATACATACCCTACCCCTTTGAATTTGAACATCTAACCTCTTAGAAAAAAATATATAATATATTTATTATTATATTTAATAAATTTGTTAAGAAAAAAATAAAATAATAAAATAAATTTGTAATATATTAATAAGTGTTATTAATAATTTTTTAATATATTAATAAATTTTATTTGAAGGGTTAAAAAGAAAATTATTATCTTTCCAATTTACTTTATAAGCCCAAAAAAATTGAATTTTTATATTAAGTATTTTATTTAAATTTTTTATTTTAATAGATATCTATATAAATAGTTATATAATTAAAAAATTAAAAATTACCATATTATATTCCATTAAAAATAGACATACAAATTAATGTTTTAATGTTGAAAGTTTGTACTATTTATTTTTTAAATAGATATACAAATTAATGTTGAAAGTTTGTACTATTTATCTTTTAAATAGACATACAAATTAATATTGGAAGTTTGTATTTTTTTTCCCTTCAAATTTGGTTGGGAGTTCCTCCTCTCTTTTAAGTCACTTATAGGATTTTTAAGTAATTCAAATTAAAATTATAGAGATAATTGTACTAAGAAATATTATATTCAAAATTTTCAAGGTTTTTTTTATTAAGAATCATAAAATTTATTAATTGAGTATAGTGTAAGTGATTATGAAGAAAGTTGTTACAAATTTATGAATATATTATTTTATAAATTAAAAAAAAATGGATATATTATCTTCATTCAATATGGTAATATTATTGCATTTCATTCAATATGATTTTGATTATGACATTTGAAAATTATCACCACATGCTTTAACGATTGGCATTACCTACACCAAACCTCATGTTGATGTGATAGCATCCTCCCTCATTTTGGTAGCACTCTCCTTCTCATGGTGTGTATGTATTGTGAATAACCTCACATGCATGTGAGAAAGGGGTTCTTTATAAGGAACTACCCACACAAAAATATTTGTTAATGTGGAAGTTAGTTTGTGCCATGTCAATGAGCATAGAAATTGTGACAATATGTCTATTGTCAGTAATTTCAATGGCATGGTAGATGTCATGGTCATGTATTGTCGGCCCTATTTGATTTATTGGTGGTATCTATGTAATGTCTACAATGATATATTAATGTAGTGCACATACCTTCTCTTTCTAATTGTGTATTTATTATGAATGATCCCACATGCATAGTGTGAGATGGAGGTGGTTTATAAGTCATTTCTTGCACCAAATATTTTTTCAATTTTGGCACTAGCTTATTTGGCGGCCAATCTTGGGGATGATGTTATAACATCCTTCGTTACTTTGACACTAAGGGTTGATGTTATAGCATCCCCCCTCAATCTAACATAAACATCACTAGTAATTTTGTTGTCAAACCTTTGGAGCAATTTTTAATGTCTTAACATTGTCACCTTCTTTGGGGTACCAATACTCGAGTTTCAATGTTAACATGAGCATCACCATTAATTTTGATGTAATACAATTTGGGACATATGCAGTGTACTAACATCATCAAAAGTTCCATTAATGTATCTTCTAAGCATTATTTGAATCAAATAGTTTATATCTATGTTATCTACAATTTTCAGTGTATTATCATCAAAATTTCCATTATTGTATCTTCTAAGTAGTATTTGGATCAAATAGTTTCTATCTATGTTATCTACAATATGGTTTCAATGCGTTGGCATATACTTATATTTTTTCCTCCCACACCAAAAAACATGTTAATTTAAAGTTGTACCTCGAGTTTTTTTGTATTTATCTCCATATTTAATATAGATTTAAAATCAAGATAAATCTATTTTCATTAAATATGTTCTCATAAATTTTTGTTAGTATCTAAATGTCAAAATGTAACTTAAAAATAATACTAAACTAACATCCTAACGACGCATGTGATTAGATAAAAATGGTCTCTTGGATGAAGAAAGGTGACTATAACATGGAGAGAACACACCTCATCTTCCCAGGATATTGCAATGGTGAAAAAAATGTAAGAAAAGATATTGCATGGATGATCAACTAAGTGAATAGCTATAGCATGGAGATAACACACTTTGTTTTCACTTGTGAGGATGATAATGTCACCATCCATAGTGATTATAGAACAACAATCAAAATCTACCTTGAAGTGATGAATTTGATGATAGTTTAAATGATTGAGATGATAACTTTCCCGTATTGATGACTTCAAGGGAAGCAACAATGGATATTTGATTGGAAACATCAATCTAAAGGAGAAATATGAGGGTGTTTCAAATGATGATGGTGTTAATAATGATGAATATTTTCCTCCAATAAGGTAACTTAAAGGCACCAATAAAGATCATGAAGATCTCCCTCTAAGTGGGGATCTTAAAGGAACTGATGAGGATGATGAATATTTTTGTCCATGTGGAGATTTTCAAAGCAATGATAATGATTATGATGATGGTGGACACTTTCCTCCAAGTGGAAAATTTAATGGCACCAATGATGATGATGATGATTTTACTCCAAGTGATGTTTTAAAGGCACCAATGATGATGTTTTTGACGACGAAGACTTTCATCCAAGTGGTGAATTTAATGGAACTAATAGTGTTCAAGATGATGATGATTTTTTGTCAAGTGAAAACCTTCGTATTGAATCCAATGACATTGGTGAGGATGGTAATCATTTTCCTACTAAGTTTGATAATCCTCTTAGTGAGGAGATTATAAATGAAAAATATAATGGTCTTAGGAATAAAGATCATGTTCTAAGTCATTCACGTGGAGCAACTCAACGTAGTTGGCATTCTCTTATCGAGTCTCCTAACAATGTTGAGCATATTTATAGCGAGGATTGTATTCCTCCTAGCGATGAGGATATCCCTGCTAGCGAGAATGATGATATTCCAATAAACATAATAGAAACAATACCAATAAGCATTGCATCTATGACTAGGACCAAGACCAAGAACATGACTAAACCTTTTTATATCAATCCAAACTACTCCAATTATAAAAAGTCTAAGAAATAAGTGCTTATGAGCTCAAGTTTTATTAGTGATTTGATTTCAAGTGAATGTTGTCCAAAGAATTTCATAGAAGGTATAAACCACCGATATGCCTTCAAGAAAATGAAAACATACTTATAAATGAATAAAAGCATGAAAACCTTATATTTTGGGGGGTGTGTGATAGGTACAAATACAATTATGATTGTCGCATTGGAAATTTTCTACTTTGAGAAAATGTATTCAAAACAATTCACTCATTTGATAATCTTTGTCTATCAAAAATACAAACAAGACTAGAAAAGGATCCTACCTTTTATTCAAAAGCACATCATGGACAAGATAGCAATCCATTAACAAAAATTGCAATGTCATGGATGCATGACTTATTTTTCAGGCATAGAGAGTGTATACCAAATAAAGACATAGCACATATTCCATATAATTTTTTTAAATGGGAAATATACAAATTATACAAAGAATATGCTAAAGGTGCTAAAGGAAATGGCAATTTCATTACATATGCATATTTTACAAAAATATGAAAAAAAAAACAATTCAGCAATCTATGTATTCCTAAGAAGTCAAGGATGGGAGTTTGCAGTGCATGTGCTTCTCTTAAATCAAGAATGAATAATTCAGAAGGGATGGAAAGAGGTGTCTCTACAAAATTATCTCTTGGAATTGGATAATTATAAATTATAAAAACATGTTACTAATATTTTCATTTTATGTTATTTGAATATTCCATTATCAAAGCACTTCAAGAACATCACAATCAGCAATCAAATGAATGACAAAATTTTTACAAACATAATATCTAATTTCAATAATCGATGGCATGGATCAAATAAAAAGCATGTTTGCCACATTTTGTACATACACTAAAGAATTCAAAGGAGAAGAATTGTATTCAGTTTCACTTGGTTGGTTGTATGGTTTTTAATGGTAAAATGTGTCGAAGAGTTTACTCCACATCTCCAAATATTCACAACAATGAAAATCTAACCATCACCACAATTCATCATGTGCTTACTCATTGGTCTGATAACGTTCCTTAAAGTGTGTATCTACAATTGGACAATGCTAGCCGTGAAAAAAAAAATCAAATTGTGTTTGGATATACAAGTATGTTTGTTAAACTAAGATCTTTCAAAAGACAAAAGTTATATGCCTTCTTGTTGGATACACACATGACCATATCGATCAAATGTTTAATTGTTTTGCAGTAACATTGAAGAGAAATACTATGGAAAAAAACATTGAAGAGAAATAATGTTGGAAGCATGCTATCATTAATTGAAACTATTAAAAAATCATACTTTCCACACCCTATTTTTTACACAATGGAAGAAATTATTGACATGCAAAAATTTATTTCAAAATCACATGGTAAATAAAAGTGCATTGAACAACCTAATGACATTAGCTAAAAAAAAATCAATTATGTATCAAAAGTGTTGATGGTAAAACACTCATATAGGTAAAAAATACTAAACTAGTGCAAAATGGAGGCCTTCATCGGGTTTATCATTTCTGAAGTTCACAATCAACTACTGAAATCCATAATGTACAAATACATAATAGAGATCTTAATTATATTGAATGCTTGGAAGAAATTAAAAAGTGTGTGTGTGTGTTGTTGTTGATTATGTTTGGTGGGATTTTTTTTCAATGATCAAACTGACATAATTTCAAGCTCAAAAAATGAAGATATATTTTTTAACACTTTGTTTAGTTGGCCACAAAGTATGTCAAATGAACATGAGGAAAGAAATGGTGTTAAACAACATGAATATTGAGATGTTATTGAGCCTTCACAAGCGGAGCAAATAGAAATGTATATTTGGTCTAGAATATCATATGCATGGTGTGAAGCCATGGATGGCATTTATAGGGGCTTGGTACAAGATATTAAGGAGGATTGCATGATTTCAGTTTTAGCTACTTAAGATCCACATGCTTATCCATTCTAGATTGCAAAAGTTATGAAGTTCAATGAAAAAATGAAGAAATTATAGTAGTTGAAGTACATTGTTATGAAAAAAATACACATTGATTTAATGGTGTGTATAAGTGAAAGATGGTTGTCAAGAAACAAATCAGTAGAAAGATAAAAATAAAGGATCAAAATTTAAATCGTCACTGTACTGACATTTTAAAATTATAATATGTTGACATACTTATGACTTCCACTTAACAAAGAGAGGCATGTTTCACTGCAATGCTACAAAAATTATAGAGAGATTGCTAGCACAGGAAATAGTTGCAAGATGGGACTCTAGTGAACCTATTCATAAATCTAGAAAGCTTCTAACATAGAAAATGTTGGGCATACATGTAGACTGAGATGATGCACTCATTGATAATAGAGAAGAATATATGTCATATATATTTTCCTTCAATAATTTCTAAAGATAATGTAGATTTTGATGGTGCTTTAGAATCCATGAATTAACTTCAATAATTGTATGAAATATTTTATACATTTTTTATTAATATTATATTTGTGTGGTAACTAAAGTAGTGTTTGATAATATTCAATGAAGTTATGAAGCATTTATGTAACGTCCCCAACCCCAAGTCGAGGAACACCACACAAAATTTCTCTTAGATACTTGTAAGTAAAATTCCCAGCCACCCATTTGAGGCACACTACCACCAAATTCTTCTTTGATAGCTTATCAATCAAACCCATTAGGTTTTGTAACCACTGGTGTACACTCTGTCAATCATTCATTATATTTATGAAGACCATCTCCATAATCCTTCAGTTGTCCCACTTCTCTTCCACAGCTTCAGCAAAAGGTCATCCAAGAAGTCTCATAGCTCTATGATACTTAGAATACAAGGTTTCTCTCATGGAGTTACAAGCCCCCACAAGACCAAAACATAGGGAAATCTACCCCATAAATCCTCCCACCCAAGGATTCTTGCTTCACTGGCCTGACATCCTACTTCTTCACAACCCAAACCACCAATGATTTACAAGGTATAAACTCTAACAACTTGTAGCTCACTCTTTTTCTAGTTTGTCTCACAATAAGGAACACAGTCTTAGTCTCACACTATAATCAATTTTAATTATTCACAAAATATCCCCCAACACACTAATCCTATAGCTTAAGTATGCATGTAAACAACATGACAAGTGGCATAAAGGTAACCACTTTCTCTCCCTTGGAAATTCATCCCTCCACAAGACTTTGGACACACACACATCAGCATGACATAAATTTAGGATTGAAATTTTGGGAATATAATATTATATTCATTAGGATTATCCCCCTATCACAATTCCTTTAGGCCATGTTTCCCTCTCATGGAGTCCTATCCCCCCATACTCTTTTCGTCCTGAGGTTTTCAGCAATGATGTATTTTTATTAATAATGACAGTATGATTTATAAAATAAGAATCTTGGCTCTCTAGCCATATCTTACAAGCTCACCAGTGTCATATCAGATAGGCATTCTGGCCTAAGCATACAAACATACAAGGCACTCTAGCCCAAAAATATCATTCTCACCAACCTAACAAAAATATGAAGAAATGCATTCAAGGTTCTACCTAAGGTGTTACATTTCCCTCCCCCTTATTTTATGCATTGTCCTTAATGCATGTTGTACAATGTTCATTCAAAATTATTCAAAAAACTCTAAAAAGATGTGGGTACTCTTCCTATGTGATGTCATCATTCTCCCATGTAGCATCTTCAAGACCATAACAAGTCCATTGGACCTTTACTATTTCTATTTCTCTATTCTAGAGTATCTTGATTTTCTTGTCAAGTATGCACATAGGCTAAACTCATAAATCTCCTTCTTTCACCACCTAAATCATATTCCAATCAATAACATGATTAGCATCAGGCACATATTTATTAAGCAATGACACATGGAAAATGTTATGCACATGCATAGATGCAGTTAACGCTAACATATAAGAAACAGGCCCAATCCTTTCCGGGATTTAAAATGGCCCACGGTAACGTGTTTCCAGCTTTGAACATTTTCCCAACTTTAAGGAACTTATTTTGGCCTTCACTTTTAAGAATGCATGGTCACCCACTTTAAACTTGCTATGTGTTTTTCCCTTATCATCCTAACTTTTCTACCTGTCCTGGGAATCTTTCAAGCTCTGCATAATCGTGGCCATCTTCTCTTCCATTTCCTTGAGCATCTCACGCCCAACAACTGCTCTGTTTTTTAGATTATCCTAGCTCACTAGAGTGTTTCACTATATGCCATAAAGCGCCTCAAATTGACTCATCTTTAACAATGTATGATATCCATTTTTTTAAGAAAACTCCACCAAATGGAGATATTCTTCCCACCAGATAGGCTTGTCCATCACATACATTTGTAGCATATCTTCAATCACTTGGTTTACTCTTTATGCATGCCCATCTGTCTCCAGGTGATATGTTGTAATAGAGTTCAGATTTGTTCTGTATCATTTGAATAGACCTTTCCAAAAGTTTGAAGTGGACTTAGGATCTATGTCATACACAATTTCCTTAGGCACACCATGCAGCCTGGAAATTTCTTTCATATACATGTCTACAATATTTATTGCCTTATGTATCAACTTTATTGGCACAAAATGAGCTTCCTCAATTAACTTATACACCACCATCATCATTGTTCTGGGAAGCTTGGTGATAAAATTCATTGTAACCACTTCATGTTTCCACTCAGGAATGGCCAATGGTTGCAGCAATCCAACTGGATTCCCATGCTCAACTTTAACCTTCTGAAACTCCATGCATTTGGTTGTATAATCAACAAGATCTTTCTTTATGCATGTCCAAAAATATTTCCCTCTGACAACTTCTAAGGTCTTCTGATATCCTGGGTGCCCAGCAAAAGGCACCTTATTCATTTCTTTCAACACGGTATTTTTCATCTCCAATACATTCGGTACATACTATTTTCCCTTTTACCTAAGTACTCTATTTTTTTCCAGTGCATAATCCTTAAATTTAGGCTGAAATTTTTCCTATTGTACAACCTCCCTTGCTTGCACATACAATTGATCTGATTTTGTAGCTTCCAAAATTCTATCCTTTAAATCAGATATATATATTCTTATGGATGAAGAATGCATCTCATGCACCCTCCTACTGAGTTATATTTTCCTGTTATATTTTCCTTTGATATGATTTATATCAAAGTCATATTCACTAAATAATTCTAGCCATATTACTTGTCTGGCATTTAAATTTGACTGTCCGAACAAATATTTCAAACGATTGTGGTATGTCCTTAATTTGAATCTCCTGCCCACAAGTTAGTGTCTCTGCATATTCAATGCATGAATAGTGGTTTTCAGTTCTAATTCATGCATGCCATACTTCCTTTTGTGCTCCTTGAGTTTCTCAGACTCATAGAAAACCACATGATCGTTCTGGGTAAGGACACCACCCAATCCTTCTTTGCAAGCATATGTGCACACTGCAAAATATGCATTTGGATCTGCAATCCTTAACACTGGTGTAGTTTCAATAATTCCTTTAAATGAAGAAATATATTTATGCATTCCTTAATCCATTCAAACTTCACACCCTTCTTCTACAAAGAAGTTATAGGATGTGCAATCTTGGAAAACCATTTTCTTGTAGTAGCCTACTAGTCCCATGAAATACCTAACCTCTATTACATTCCTTGGAATTGGACATTATCTTATTGCTTTAATCTTATTTGGGTCCACTTCTATGCCTGCTTCTGAGATTATGTGACCCAAATAATGGATCTACCTCTAATAAAATGAGCATTTACTTAGCTTTGCATAAATATTATTTTCCCTTAACACATGTAGCACCATCCTTAAGTGTTAATCATACTCCTCTTCATACTTAGAGTATACAAGTATGTCATCCAGGAAAACAATGAAAAACTTATCTAAATACTTTATGAAAATGGCATTCATCAAACACATGAACACAGCTAATGTGTTTAACATCCCAAATGGCACCACTACAAATTCATAATGACCATACCTTGTTATAAAGGCGGTCTTTTTTATAACTTCGTCTCAAACAATCCTTACCTGATGGTAGCTTGACCTGAGATCAATATTGGAAAATACCCTAGCATCTTTTAGTTGATAAAAGAGATCATCTATCCTTGGCAAAGGATATTTTTTCTTCATTGTCACCTCATTCAACTTCCTAAAATCAATGCACAGTCGTAAGGTTCCATCCTTCTTTACAAAAACCATTGGGGCATCCCAAGGTGATGTACTTGGGTGTATGTACCCCTTCTTCAACAACTCGTCAAGCTGCATTTGTAGTTCCTTAAGCTTTGGTGTGATCGTTCTGAATGATGTCTTAAACACTAGAGATGTTCTTGGCATTGTGTTAATGGAGAAATATATGTCTCTTTTATGTGGTTAACCTGGTATTTCTCCAAAATCATCTTCAAATTCTCCCAGAACTACAAAATCTTCAATACTTGTTACTTTATCCTTGGTTACGTCTTCCATGTGAACTGCATATATTTGGCATTCCTTCCTAAGACTTATTTTCAGTCACCTAGCTGAAATGTCCCTAATTGTCACTACCCTTGGAATGCCTCTAACTGATTTTAAGTTTCTTTCATCATCAAGTCAAGTGAATGCCTTGTTGTAGCAATCCAAGATAGCGTGATGTTTGTCCAATCAATCCATCTGAATTAGGTAATCATAACATCCTAATGGAATGATGTTTAAATATTCTTTTGTTTTTAAACAAAGTTACCAACTTAACGAGAACTCTCTTTTTTTAGGGGTCACATTTTTTACCTCGTTTTGAAAATTTGTGCTACCGGTAGCACCCCACCCTCCACCCCCTTTTTAGGTTGTTTTTTTATATTTTAAATCTTATTATCCATAATGTATCCACATTTTTTAAATGCTTTTTTTTTCAACTATTTTTAATTTTTTTTCTAAAACGCTTATTTATTTATTTTCAACAGTGTTTTTAATCATTTTTCCATGTTGTTTTCAATGTTAAAAATGTTGTATACCATTTACTTTTTTGAAATTAAAATTTCTTATATAATTGTGTGTCCTTAATTAATTTACGGTGCTATACTTTTTAAATATAGTGTAAAATATTATTTTTAACGCATTTTCTACCATTACTTCAATACATAGGAAATAATTGTAGTTAAATAACACTATTTTTAAATATTTAGCAAAAATATATATACATTTTAAAGCCATATATAATAATAATAATAACCTATACATTTTGGAAGCTACCTGTTTAAAATAACATGTCAAATAAAGCATTTTTATGGATATAATTGAACAAAAAATGTGAAAAAAATAAATAAAAATTAATATTTTTTTCTTATTTTTATACATTTGAAGTAAAAATTTGACAACACCTGATGTCATTTTTCTTAGTATATTGATTCATATACAAATAAAAGTAAAAGGAAAATAATGACAAAGATTCGCCATAAAACAACAATAGATACATATTCATTCTTAGTTTAAAATTTGAAAATCAAAACATTACAGTTATAGCTCATAAAAAATTTGCAAAATTGAGCATCATTTTCAAGGGAGTCTTAAAAATAATCAACTATGTCATATATCCCAAATTCATCATTCTCAAGAGACACATCATCTTCTTGGACATTATTTTGTGCTTCCATTGTGTCATTTTTCTCTTCATTGGGTCTTTGATATCCGCAAGTTTTCCAAAGTGATCCTTTCCAATCAATCCTACTAATGGTACTTGAGGTTCCTTTGACATTTTTGCCACCTTTGATTCATTAAAATATCATTTCCTCAAGCCAACTTCTTGCATTTCATCTGGAAGAGCTAGAATAGCATTAATTCTTTGTTGAATAAAATCGTACTGTAGTGGGTCACTTTCAATGGCTATGCAATTTCTTCATTTATGTAAGCAACACACTAGTGTTGTACCTAATCACCAAATACAAAATAAATAATTAAGTTAAATAATGTAAAAAAAAAACATAAATTAAAAATAATAAAGAATGAAGTATGATTTCATAAATGTTATATCATAAGTCTTACCTAAACCCGAGAATAAATCCAAAACTCAATCTCCTTCATTTGAAAATGTATCTATAAGATAATTAATCAGTGTATGTGGCTTTTGATAAATGTTAACAAATTATCCTTCCAAATCATTTTTCTCATATGTTAGCTTTCTAACCATAGCATTGTAAACCAATAAACTACTAGGCTTCCCTCCATCCTTTCAATTCACAAGAATAGAATTATAAGAAACATCTTTTGTTCAACTTGCAAGATGTATGCTCTCAATATGTAACATCTCGCTCTTG
>ML806151.1:125776-156963 GCA_009831015.1 Picea engelmannii
CTTGCGTTTGAAGGAACCTGTGGGTAACTTGGAATCTACCACGGTCCATGTATGAGCTTCAGCTCCCTTACTACTGGTTTGAAGGAATATGTGGGGACTCGGTAACCAGGAATCTACCACGGTCCACTTATATGATATGAGGAGCTTCAGCTCTCTGACTACTAATTAACTTCAGCCTTTTTAGTAATTTTAATAGAATTTATATATCATATTCTTGTAATATTTTATTTATATATTCAAAATTATATTTATTTATATATTCAAATTATATTATTAAGGAAAAAATAATAATATAATAATAATAATAATAATAATATATTTTTAAGGTCATAGTTAAGTCAGCACACTAAATTGGTGTATGAGACCCTCTTGTTTGTGGGATAAAGGATTTCCTTCACCCAAAGTTTTGACTAGTAAAGTTTAAGAAGGTATACATACCCTACCCCTTTGAATTTGAACATCTAACCTCTTAGAAAAAAATATATAATATATTTATTATTATATTTAATAAATTTGTTAAGAAAAAAATAAAATAATAAAATAAATTTGTAATATATTAATAAGTGTTATTAATAATTTTTTAATATATTAATAAATTTTATTTGAAGGGTTAAAAAGAAAATTATTATCTTTCCAATTTACTTTATAAGCCCAAAAAAATTGAATTTTTATATTAAGTATTTTATTTAAATTTTTTATTTTAATAGATATCTATATAAATAGTTATATAATTAAAAAATTAAAAATTACCATATTATATTCCATTAAAAATAGACATACAAATTAATGTTTTAATGTTGAAAGTTTGTACTATTTATTTTTTAAATAGATATACAAATTAATGTTGAAAGTTTGTACTATTTATCTTTTAAATAGACATACAAATTAATATTGGAAGTTTGTATTTTTTTTCCCTTCAAATTTGGTTGGGAGTTCCTCCTCTCTTTTAAGTCACTTATAGGATTTTTAAGTAATTCAAATTAAAATTATAGAGATAATTGTACTAAGAAATATTATATTCAAAATTTTCAAGGTTTTTTTTATTAAGAATCATAAAATTTATTAATTGAGTATAGTGTAAGTGATTATGAAGAAAGTTGTTACAAATTTATGAATATATTATTTTATAAATTAAAAAAAAATGGATATATTATCTTCATTCAATATGGTAATATTATTGCATTTCATTCAATATGATTTTGATTATGACATTTGAAAATTATCACCACATGCTTTAACGATTGGCATTACCTACACCAAACCTCATGTTGATGTGATAGCATCCTCCCTCATTTTGGTAGCACTCTCCTTCTCATGGTGTGTATGTATTGTGAATAACCTCACATGCATGTGAGAAAGGGGTTCTTTATAAGGAACTACCCACACAAAAATATTTGTTAATGTGGAAGTTAGTTTGTGCCATGTCAATGAGCATAGAAATTGTGACAATATGTCTATTGTCAGTAATTTCAATGGCATGGTAGATGTCATGGTCATGTATTGTCGGCCCTATTTGATTTATTGGTGGTATCTATGTAATGTCTACAATGATATATTAATGTAGTGCACATACCTTCTCTTTCTAATTGTGTATTTATTATGAATGATCCCACATGCATAGTGTGAGATGGAGGTGGTTTATAAGTCATTTCTTGCACCAAATATTTTTTCAATTTTGGCACTAGCTTATTTGGCGGCCAATCTTGGGGATGATGTTATAACATCCTTCGTTACTTTGACACTAAGGGTTGATGTTATAGCATCCCCCCTCAATCTAACATAAACATCACTAGTAATTTTGTTGTCAAACCTTTGGAGCAATTTTTAATGTCTTAACATTGTCACCTTCTTTGGGGTACCAATACTCGAGTTTCAATGTTAACATGAGCATCACCATTAATTTTGATGTAATACAATTTGGGACATATGCAGTGTACTAACATCATCAAAAGTTCCATTAATGTATCTTCTAAGCATTATTTGAATCAAATAGTTTATATCTATGTTATCTACAATTTTCAGTGTATTATCATCAAAATTTCCATTATTGTATCTTCTAAGTAGTATTTGGATCAAATAGTTTCTATCTATGTTATCTACAATATGGTTTCAATGCGTTGGCATATACTTATATTTTTTCCTCCCACACCAAAAAACATGTTAATTTAAAGTTGTACCTCGAGTTTTTTTGTATTTATCTCCATATTTAATATAGATTTAAAATCAAGATAAATCTATTTTCATTAAATATGTTCTCATAAATTTTTGTTAGTATCTAAATGTCAAAATGTAACTTAAAAATAATACTAAACTAACATCCTAACGACGCATGTGATTAGATAAAAATGGTCTCTTGGATGAAGAAAGGTGACTATAACATGGAGAGAACACACCTCATCTTCCCAGGATATTGCAATGGTGAAAAAAATGTAAGAAAAGATATTGCATGGATGATCAACTAAGTGAATAGCTATAGCATGGAGATAACACACTTTGTTTTCACTTGTGAGGATGATAATGTCACCATCCATAGTGATTATAGAACAACAATCAAAATCTACCTTGAAGTGATGAATTTGATGATAGTTTAAATGATTGAGATGATAACTTTCCCGTATTGATGACTTCAAGGGAAGCAACAATGGATATTTGATTGGAAACATCAATCTAAAGGAGAAATATGAGGGTGTTTCAAATGATGATGGTGTTAATAATGATGAATATTTTCCTCCAATAAGGTAACTTAAAGGCACCAATAAAGATCATGAAGATCTCCCTCTAAGTGGGGATCTTAAAGGAACTGATGAGGATGATGAATATTTTTGTCCATGTGGAGATTTTCAAAGCAATGATAATGATTATGATGATGGTGGACACTTTCCTCCAAGTGGAAAATTTAATGGCACCAATGATGATGATGATGATTTTACTCCAAGTGATGTTTTAAAGGCACCAATGATGATGTTTTTGACGACGAAGACTTTCATCCAAGTGGTGAATTTAATGGAACTAATAGTGTTCAAGATGATGATGATTTTTTGTCAAGTGAAAACCTTCGTATTGAATCCAATGACATTGGTGAGGATGGTAATCATTTTCCTACTAAGTTTGATAATCCTCTTAGTGAGGAGATTATAAATGAAAAATATAATGGTCTTAGGAATAAAGATCATGTTCTAAGTCATTCACGTGGAGCAACTCAACGTAGTTGGCATTCTCTTATCGAGTCTCCTAACAATGTTGAGCATATTTATAGCGAGGATTGTATTCCTCCTAGCGATGAGGATATCCCTGCTAGCGAGAATGATGATATTCCAATAAACATAATAGAAACAATACCAATAAGCATTGCATCTATGACTAGGACCAAGACCAAGAACATGACTAAACCTTTTTATATCAATCCAAACTACTCCAATTATAAAAAGTCTAAGAAATAAGTGCTTATGAGCTCAAGTTTTATTAGTGATTTGATTTCAAGTGAATGTTGTCCAAAGAATTTCATAGAAGGTATAAACCACCGATATGCCTTCAAGAAAATGAAAACATACTTATAAATGAATAAAAGCATGAAAACCTTATATTTTGGGGGGTGTGTGATAGGTACAAATACAATTATGATTGTCGCATTGGAAATTTTCTACTTTGAGAAAATGTATTCAAAACAATTCACTCATTTGATAATCTTTGTCTATCAAAAATACAAACAAGACTAGAAAAGGATCCTACCTTTTATTCAAAAGCACATCATGGACAAGATAGCAATCCATTAACAAAAATTGCAATGTCATGGATGCATGACTTATTTTTCAGGCATAGAGAGTGTATACCAAATAAAGACATAGCACATATTCCATATAATTTTTTTAAATGGGAAATATACAAATTATACAAAGAATATGCTAAAGGTGCTAAAGGAAATGGCAATTTCATTACATATGCATATTTTACAAAAATATGAAAAAAAAAACAATTCAGCAATCTATGTATTCCTAAGAAGTCAAGGATGGGAGTTTGCAGTGCATGTGCTTCTCTTAAATCAAGAATGAATAATTCAGAAGGGATGGAAAGAGGTGTCTCTACAAAATTATCTCTTGGAATTGGATAATTATAAATTATAAAAACATGTTACTAATATTTTCATTTTATGTTATTTGAATATTCCATTATCAAAGCACTTCAAGAACATCACAATCAGCAATCAAATGAATGACAAAATTTTTACAAACATAATATCTAATTTCAATAATCGATGGCATGGATCAAATAAAAAGCATGTTTGCCACATTTTGTACATACACTAAAGAATTCAAAGGAGAAGAATTGTATTCAGTTTCACTTGGTTGGTTGTATGGTTTTTAATGGTAAAATGTGTCGAAGAGTTTACTCCACATCTCCAAATATTCACAACAATGAAAATCTAACCATCACCACAATTCATCATGTGCTTACTCATTGGTCTGATAACGTTCCTTAAAGTGTGTATCTACAATTGGACAATGCTAGCCGTGAAAAAAAAAATCAAATTGTGTTTGGATATACAAGTATGTTTGTTAAACTAAGATCTTTCAAAAGACAAAAGTTATATGCCTTCTTGTTGGATACACACATGACCATATCGATCAAATGTTTAATTGTTTTGCAGTAACATTGAAGAGAAATACTATGGAAAAAAACATTGAAGAGAAATAATGTTGGAAGCATGCTATCATTAATTGAAACTATTAAAAAATCATACTTTCCACACCCTATTTTTTACACAATGGAAGAAATTATTGACATGCAAAAATTTATTTCAAAATCACATGGTAAATAAAAGTGCATTGAACAACCTAATGACATTAGCTAAAAAAAAATCAATTATGTATCAAAAGTGTTGATGGTAAAACACTCATATAGGTAAAAAATACTAAACTAGTGCAAAATGGAGGCCTTCATCGGGTTTATCATTTCTGAAGTTCACAATCAACTACTGAAATCCATAATGTACAAATACATAATAGAGATCTTAATTATATTGAATGCTTGGAAGAAATTAAAAAGTGTGTGTGTGTGTTGTTGTTGATTATGTTTGGTGGGATTTTTTTTCAATGATCAAACTGACATAATTTCAAGCTCAAAAAATGAAGATATATTTTTTAACACTTTGTTTAGTTGGCCACAAAGTATGTCAAATGAACATGAGGAAAGAAATGGTGTTAAACAACATGAATATTGAGATGTTATTGAGCCTTCACAAGCGGAGCAAATAGAAATGTATATTTGGTCTAGAATATCATATGCATGGTGTGAAGCCATGGATGGCATTTATAGGGGCTTGGTACAAGATATTAAGGAGGATTGCATGATTTCAGTTTTAGCTACTTAAGATCCACATGCTTATCCATTCTAGATTGCAAAAGTTATGAAGTTCAATGAAAAAATGAAGAAATTATAGTAGTTGAAGTACATTGTTATGAAAAAAATACACATTGATTTAATGGTGTGTATAAGTGAAAGATGGTTGTCAAGAAACAAATCAGTAGAAAGATAAAAATAAAGGATCAAAATTTAAATCGTCACTGTACTGACATTTTAAAATTATAATATGTTGACATACTTATGACTTCCACTTAACAAAGAGAGGCATGTTTCACTGCAATGCTACAAAAATTATAGAGAGATTGCTAGCACAGGAAATAGTTGCAAGATGGGACTCTAGTGAACCTATTCATAAATCTAGAAAGCTTCTAACATAGAAAATGTTGGGCATACATGTAGACTGAGATGATGCACTCATTGATAATAGAGAAGAATATATGTCATATATATTTTCCTTCAATAATTTCTAAAGATAATGTAGATTTTGATGGTGCTTTAGAATCCATGAATTAACTTCAATAATTGTATGAAATATTTTATACATTTTTTATTAATATTATATTTGTGTGGTAACTAAAGTAGTGTTTGATAATATTCAATGAAGTTATGAAGCATTTATGTAACGTCCCCAACCCCAAGTCGAGGAACACCACACAAAATTTCTCTTAGATACTTGTAAGTAAAATTCCCAGCCACCCATTTGAGGCACACTACCACCAAATTCTTCTTTGATAGCTTATCAATCAAACCCATTAGGTTTTGTAACCACTGGTGTACACTCTGTCAATCATTCATTATATTTATGAAGACCATCTCCATAATCCTTCAGTTGTCCCACTTCTCTTCCACAGCTTCAGCAAAAGGTCATCCAAGAAGTCTCATAGCTCTATGATACTTAGAATACAAGGTTTCTCTCATGGAGTTACAAGCCCCCACAAGACCAAAACATAGGGAAATCTACCCCATAAATCCTCCCACCCAAGGATTCTTGCTTCACTGGCCTGACATCCTACTTCTTCACAACCCAAACCACCAATGATTTACAAGGTATAAACTCTAACAACTTGTAGCTCACTCTTTTTCTAGTTTGTCTCACAATAAGGAACACAGTCTTAGTCTCACACTATAATCAATTTTAATTATTCACAAAATATCCCCCAACACACTAATCCTATAGCTTAAGTATGCATGTAAACAACATGACAAGTGGCATAAAGGTAACCACTTTCTCTCCCTTGGAAATTCATCCCTCCACAAGACTTTGGACACACACACATCAGCATGACATAAATTTAGGATTGAAATTTTGGGAATATAATATTATATTCATTAGGATTATCCCCCTATCACAATTCCTTTAGGCCATGTTTCCCTCTCATGGAGTCCTATCCCCCCATACTCTTTTCGTCCTGAGGTTTTCAGCAATGATGTATTTTTATTAATAATGACAGTATGATTTATAAAATAAGAATCTTGGCTCTCTAGCCATATCTTACAAGCTCACCAGTGTCATATCAGATAGGCATTCTGGCCTAAGCATACAAACATACAAGGCACTCTAGCCCAAAAATATCATTCTCACCAACCTAACAAAAATATGAAGAAATGCATTCAAGGTTCTACCTAAGGTGTTACATTTCCCTCCCCCTTATTTTATGCATTGTCCTTAATGCATGTTGTACAATGTTCATTCAAAATTATTCAAAAAACTCTAAAAAGATGTGGGTACTCTTCCTATGTGATGTCATCATTCTCCCATGTAGCATCTTCAAGACCATAACAAGTCCATTGGACCTTTACTATTTCTATTTCTCTATTCTAGAGTATCTTGATTTTCTTGTCAAGTATGCACATAGGCTAAACTCATAAATCTCCTTCTTTCACCACCTAAATCATATTCCAATCAATAACATGATTAGCATCAGGCACATATTTATTAAGCAATGACACATGGAAAATGTTATGCACATGCATAGATGCAGTTAACGCTAACATATAAGAAACAGGCCCAATCCTTTCCGGGATTTAAAATGGCCCACGGTAACGTGTTTCCAGCTTTGAACATTTTCCCAACTTTAAGGAACTTATTTTGGCCTTCACTTTTAAGAATGCATGGTCACCCACTTTAAACTTGCTATGTGTTTTTCCCTTATCATCCTAACTTTTCTACCTGTCCTGGGAATCTTTCAAGCTCTGCATAATCGTGGCCATCTTCTCTTCCATTTCCTTGAGCATCTCACGCCCAACAACTGCTCTGTTTTTTAGATTATCCTAGCTCACTAGAGTGTTTCACTATATGCCATAAAGCGCCTCAAATTGACTCATCTTTAACAATGTATGATATCCATTTTTTTAAGAAAACTCCACCAAATGGAGATATTCTTCCCACCAGATAGGCTTGTCCATCACATACATTTGTAGCATATCTTCAATCACTTGGTTTACTCTTTATGCATGCCCATCTGTCTCCAGGTGATATGTTGTAATAGAGTTCAGATTTGTTCTGTATCATTTGAATAGACCTTTCCAAAAGTTTGAAGTGGACTTAGGATCTATGTCATACACAATTTCCTTAGGCACACCATGCAGCCTGGAAATTTCTTTCATATACATGTCTACAATATTTATTGCCTTATGTATCAACTTTATTGGCACAAAATGAGCTTCCTCAATTAACTTATACACCACCATCATCATTGTTCTGGGAAGCTTGGTGATAAAATTCATTGTAACCACTTCATGTTTCCACTCAGGAATGGCCAATGGTTGCAGCAATCCAACTGGATTCCCATGCTCAACTTTAACCTTCTGAAACTCCATGCATTTGGTTGTATAATCAACAAGATCTTTCTTTATGCATGTCCAAAAATATTTCCCTCTGACAACTTCTAAGGTCTTCTGATATCCTGGGTGCCCAGCAAAAGGCACCTTATTCATTTCTTTCAACACGGTATTTTTCATCTCCAATACATTCGGTACATACTATTTTCCCTTTTACCTAAGTACTCTATTTTTTTCCAGTGCATAATCCTTAAATTTAGGCTGAAATTTTTCCTATTGTACAACCTCCCTTGCTTGCACATACAATTGATCTGATTTTGTAGCTTCCAAAATTCTATCCTTTAAATCAGATATATATATTCTTATGGATGAAGAATGCATCTCATGCACCCTCCTACTGAGTTATATTTTCCTGTTATATTTTCCTTTGATATGATTTATATCAAAGTCATATTCACTAAATAATTCTAGCCATATTACTTGTCTGGCATTTAAATTTGACTGTCCGAACAAATATTTCAAACGATTGTGGTATGTCCTTAATTTGAATCTCCTGCCCACAAGTTAGTGTCTCTGCATATTCAATGCATGAATAGTGGTTTTCAGTTCTAATTCATGCATGCCATACTTCCTTTTGTGCTCCTTGAGTTTCTCAGACTCATAGAAAACCACATGATCGTTCTGGGTAAGGACACCACCCAATCCTTCTTTGCAAGCATATGTGCACACTGCAAAATATGCATTTGGATCTGCAATCCTTAACACTGGTGTAGTTTCAATAATTCCTTTAAATGAAGAAATATATTTATGCATTCCTTAATCCATTCAAACTTCACACCCTTCTTCTACAAAGAAGTTATAGGATGTGCAATCTTGGAAAACCATTTTCTTGTAGTAGCCTACTAGTCCCATGAAATACCTAACCTCTATTACATTCCTTGGAATTGGACATTATCTTATTGCTTTAATCTTATTTGGGTCCACTTCTATGCCTGCTTCTGAGATTATGTGACCCAAATAATGGATCTACCTCTAATAAAATGAGCATTTACTTAGCTTTGCATAAATATTATTTTCCCTTAACACATGTAGCACCATCCTTAAGTGTTAATCATACTCCTCTTCATACTTAGAGTATACAAGTATGTCATCCAGGAAAACAATGAAAAACTTATCTAAATACTTTATGAAAATGGCATTCATCAAACACATGAACACAGCTAATGTGTTTAACATCCCAAATGGCACCACTACAAATTCATAATGACCATACCTTGTTATAAAGGCGGTCTTTTTTATAACTTCGTCTCAAACAATCCTTACCTGATGGTAGCTTGACCTGAGATCAATATTGGAAAATACCCTAGCATCTTTTAGTTGATAAAAGAGATCATCTATCCTTGGCAAAGGATATTTTTTCTTCATTGTCACCTCATTCAACTTCCTAAAATCAATGCACAGTCGTAAGGTTCCATCCTTCTTTACAAAAACCATTGGGGCATCCCAAGGTGATGTACTTGGGTGTATGTACCCCTTCTTCAACAACTCGTCAAGCTGCATTTGTAGTTCCTTAAGCTTTGGTGTGATCGTTCTGAATGATGTCTTAAACACTAGAGATGTTCTTGGCATTGTGTTAATGGAGAAATATATGTCTCTTTTATGTGGTTAACCTGGTATTTCTCCAAAATCATCTTCAAATTCTCCCAGAACTACAAAATCTTCAATACTTGTTACTTTATCCTTGGTTACGTCTTCCATGTGAACTGCATATATTTGGCATTCCTTCCTAAGACTTATTTTCAGTCACCTAGCTGAAATGTCCCTAATTGTCACTACCCTTGGAATGCCTCTAACTGATTTTAAGTTTCTTTCATCATCAAGTCAAGTGAATGCCTTGTTGTAGCAATCCAAGATAGCGTGATGTTTGTCCAATCAATCCATCTGAATTAGGTAATCATAACATCCTAATGGAATGATGTTTAAATATTCTTTTGTTTTTAAACAAAGTTACCAACTTAACGAGAACTCTCTTTTTTTAGGGGTCACATTTTTTACCTCGTTTTGAAAATTTGTGCTACCGGTAGCACCCCACCCTCCACCCCCTTTTTAGGTTGTTTTTTTATATTTTAAATCTTATTATCCATAATGTATCCACATTTTTTAAATGCTTTTTTTTTCAACTATTTTTAATTTTTTTTCTAAAACGCTTATTTATTTATTTTCAACAGTGTTTTTAATCATTTTTCCATGTTGTTTTCAATGTTAAAAATGTTGTATACCATTTACTTTTTTGAAATTAAAATTTCTTATATAATTGTGTGTCCTTAATTAATTTACGGTGCTATACTTTTTAAATATAGTGTAAAATATTATTTTTAACGCATTTTCTACCATTACTTCAATACATAGGAAATAATTGTAGTTAAATAACACTATTTTTAAATATTTAGCAAAAATATATATACATTTTAAAGCCATATATAATAATAATAATAACCTATACATTTTGGAAGCTACCTGTTTAAAATAACATGTCAAATAAAGCATTTTTATGGATATAATTGAACAAAAAATGTGAAAAAAATAAATAAAAATTAATATTTTTTTCTTATTTTTATACATTTGAAGTAAAAATTTGACAACACCTGATGTCATTTTTCTTAGTATATTGATTCATATACAAATAAAAGTAAAAGGAAAATAATGACAAAGATTCGCCATAAAACAACAATAGATACATATTCATTCTTAGTTTAAAATTTGAAAATCAAAACATTACAGTTATAGCTCATAAAAAATTTGCAAAATTGAGCATCATTTTCAAGGGAGTCTTAAAAATAATCAACTATGTCATATATCCCAAATTCATCATTCTCAAGAGACACATCATCTTCTTGGACATTATTTTGTGCTTCCATTGTGTCATTTTTCTCTTCATTGGGTCTTTGATATCCGCAAGTTTTCCAAAGTGATCCTTTCCAATCAATCCTACTAATGGTACTTGAGGTTCCTTTGACATTTTTGCCACCTTTGATTCATTAAAATATCATTTCCTCAAGCCAACTTCTTGCATTTCATCTGGAAGAGCTAGAATAGCATTAATTCTTTGTTGAATAAAATCGTACTGTAGTGGGTCACTTTCAATGGCTATGCAATTTCTTCATTTATGTAAGCAACACACTAGTGTTGTACCTAATCACCAAATACAAAATAAATAATTAAGTTAAATAATGTAAAAAAAAAACATAAATTAAAAATAATAAAGAATGAAGTATGATTTCATAAATGTTATATCATAAGTCTTACCTAAACCCGAGAATAAATCCAAAACTCAATCTCCTTCATTTGAAAATGTATCTATAAGATAATTAATCAGTGTATGTGGCTTTTGATAAATGTTAACAAATTATCCTTCCAAATCATTTTTCTCATATGTTAGCTTTCTAACCATAGCATTGTAAACCAATAAACTACTAGGCTTCCCTCCATCCTTTCAATTCACAAGAATAGAATTATAAGAAACATCTTTTGTTCAACTTGCAAGATGTATGCTCTCAATATGTAACATCTCGCTCTTGTGGGCACATGATCTTGACTTATTCCTTGAGGACACTTGTGTGCAAGTGATCTGGATATAGTACATGGTTATTATTTCTCTTATGGATTCTTATGATGATGTTGATGGATTATGATTTAATGCTATTTGTTATATGCGTATTGGCATATGTTATTGACGAGTTTTCCCTGAGTGTGCAGGACATTGACAGAGTGTGGATGTCGATGGCATCAATGGACCTCCTTGGACTCCGGATTGAGTCGGGGAGTGGGTTGTATTGGTTTGAGTGTTTCTTTTACGCATATGTGAGATATGATCGATTATATTATGATGTTGTATATGGATAGTTGACATTGTTTTGTTAATGAATGTAGGCTGACGAATGCTTGTTAATCTGACTCACATAAGGATTAAGGGGCCATGCACATAGACTAGATATTGAGGGAGAGGTGTGGCAGAGTCACTGACATAGTCTACTATCACTCCCACTGTGGCTCGAATTGTAGGTAACGATTACCTAGTTCGAGAGATCCACGGTGTTAGGAGGGCAGACTGAGACAGTCGCTCACGAATATTTCTAAGGGGCGCGCAATAAGGCAGGGTCATTATTCCTTAGAATCCCTTAGTCTCTCACAAGGTTGCCTAATGGAGTGTTGACTCCAAGGGTTGGACAACGATCAAAACCAGTCAAAGGCGAGTGGCACCCTTGGAGTACAGAGTGTGTCTTGAAGGGCACGTCGCATAATTAAAATTTTGAATTAAAGGCGAGTGGTACCCTTGGAGCACGAAGTGCATCTTGAATGGCACATCGCAAAAGTAACACTTGAGTCAATAAATATAAGGCCTAGAAAACCTTGATCGAATGATTAACCTTGTAAAATATTTAAACATTTATGTATTTAATTAATTAATTAAGGATTGAAATTATTAATTTTAAATCCCAAATGAAAGTCTAAGCCTACTTAAAATTTAAGCCTAAGTCTAAGCTAAGTGAGAATACTAAAACTAAATTACAAATTAAATAAAATAGGAAAGAGGTAAATCAATTCAAGAAATTAAGAAAGATTAAATAAGTCTAAAGAATTAATACAATACACATGTGTGCAGAAAATACCAAATTGGAATTTAAGTTAAGAAAGGAATAAAGCATAAAAGATTGTGCACACAGAGAAAGGTATCCAGAGTCTAGCTAACACTATTCTAACTAGAGAAGAATCATATTTTAACTCAACTAGGTTTTAGAAAGGTGTCATTCATTAATTGGAAGTAAGGGGAATAAAGAGACAACTAGGAGTGATTTAGGAGTGCTTTTAGGATGGGTGAGGGAAATTGATTTTTATTAAAATAAATTGTGGATTTACTTGTGCAACTAAGTGAAAGGGTGACAAGTGTATGGGGGAAATAATTCTAAATTGTTAATTAAAAAGTGAATTAATTGTGCAAGTGGGAATGTGTCATTAAGGAATTTCTATAAAACAAAGGGCAAAGATGAGAAAGGGATCACACTGGATATGGGTAAAGTTATGCTGCAGAATTTTTGACTGGTTTTACTTGTGAGAGTTGGGATACCCAACTTGAGAGAGAGTGGTGGCTCTACCTTGTGAGGCAAGCTAGGAGATAGAGTATTATGGTTGTGTGTGTGGCCCCTTTGTGGCTCGGGGGGCTAAGGGGGAAGAAGAGTACCCCTAGTGTTGGATGGGAGGTACTGGTGAAGTCTCAATGATTAGAAAGTGGAGGAAGGAAAGGAGTGTCAGTAGTCGAGGAATGTCATCCAGTCCATCATCGTCGGCTACAGTATTCTCATCTGGAATTTTATTTACATAAATCTAAATTTGAGTATGGATTTAGATATTAATGTAATTGGTAATGGATTTCTGAATTTAGGATCGGCGAGTCTCCTTGATGTTTTTGGTAATATAGAAAGAAATTTTTGAATGGATGCCACACAAAATCGAATTGAAGTATTAGAAATTTAATCGTTGTCTACCTTTTACTGCCCATAGAATTTCTCTTTTTACTGCAAACTATATTATTACACGCATTAAAGTGGGAATATACTCAGGCATGATCACAATTGGTTATCAGACCTAACCCAAATTTTTCTCAAGGTTAAGATCGCTACTAACTGAGTGTAGCCACCACCCTTTTAGGAACATAATCTACAACTCCAAATATTACTTCCCTTGTTGTTGTTAGTTGGGTCATCCATGAGCATGTTGAATGATTTAACCATTGTTGCAGTTTTTATCACTGTAAATTTCCTTTCGGTCGCTTCCCCTATTCGGCATTCAGACTATGATTTTTCTTCCCTAAAATCGTTTAGTTGCGATGAAGGCATGGACTAGCTCCAGTTCTGCTGCCAAGAAAATGATGGTTATTGGGACTAGGCAAGGCTCTTAAGAAAATTTCCAATTTTGATCTTGATTATCTTGGGGCATCAAAGAACAGTTGTTGTCCTTACTTGAGTCAAGCTATCACAAGGCTCATTTCCCACGTGTATTACCAGTACAAGTAATGATGATGGTGTGCCTTATTTCCATAATAGTTCAAGGTGTAGTCAGCTTCAACTAGTCAATATCATTCCACCTATTTATGTGAATCAATACATCTTATCTCCATATCTATTAACTGCTTAGATTCTAAAGATTGGTCGTGTACTCTATTTGACGGGAATCAAAGGTAATGTAAATGAATACAAGTATTGCATGTGATCATGATTAACACTACTAATACATTATGTAATCTCATACTTATTCAGACTAGTTAACTACCAGTGCTTATCTTATCTTGTATCACTATTAGATATGGTGATTTTGGCAATAAGTTGTAGTGTAATTGCTCATGTTTCCATATTGATTACATGGATCATTTTAACTAAGTGTATCTACAGAAGACTATGTGGTATTTTCATTCTTGTTATTACTAATAAAGTTATAAGTACTAGTATATATCATGTATTGATACGTATCCATTACACATCTTTCGTTACTATTGTATCAATATTGCTATACATGAAATCAATGCCTGGTACTGGTTCAAATGGAAATCATGTGTGGGACATTGTACTCTAGGACTGATCTCGCAATTGTGTTGGCACCTTTCCCTGTTGATGTACTTATTATTTGGCCATTGGCCTTCAATCCCGTGTTCGTCTGTTCATGATTGGAATTTATTTTTTTTACTTGGAGACTGTAGCCAGCCTCGACAAGCCCAAAAATCCCACTGATGTGTGTGTTGCTCTATCATTTATGATCTATGTTTCTTTTATAAAAATGAATCTTGGTATATCAGTAGCTTACCTCGTCTTCCAGATCTAATGGTTTGCTACCCTGGAGAGTAGGCTTCTACCCTGTGTCTCCTAGATGCACGATTTCGTGTCAACGCTCTACATTGCCCCGAATTCTACAATTTATGTGATTAATTTGGTGGTTAGTATTGCTCATAACTGAAACTAATTCACTCCCTGGCGCACAGTGACCTATCTAGGGTTCTCCCCTGCCTGGCGTGTGGCTTCCTCTAGTTTTCATGTCTGTGGATGCTTCCTCATGACTGATGTGGGTGGTTGATTGAGCTCATGTAAAGAAAATTTGGTTTAACTATCAGCTTTTAAATCAGTACATATGTCCACTCTAGTGTGTGACTTGATCCCCTTAATCTCCACCTACGGGATAGGTAAGATAGCATGGGTACCTTCTCGTTCTGAAATTAGTTGACCTTCTTGGGTTCTTGGAAATGAATATAAGTGTTCGATTATTGTTGTATCACAGTTATGATGCAACCCTCTTCATATTATTCCTAGATTGACGAATGGATGTACCATTCTAATGGTGTGTTATGTGAGGTCGACCTTATTAATAGTCTTTGAAGAAGCTATCATATTCCTTTAGTTATATCACAAAATAGTGAGAAGATTTAGTTTCAAATGAATGAACGTTCCTTATTATAATTAAGAGATATGGTAAATTATGGATAAGCGCCAATATCTAGTTAAGACTTATATAATTTAGAGGGGTAGGATCTTGAGGATAAGCTTGTAAGTTTACTTGGGTTCTTATTGATCGTTGGGCCCTTCCTTAATATATATATATATATATATATATATATATATATAAAAGGGGATTGGAATTGTAAGTGAGCATGAGTTTTATTTTCATTTTAAAATCTAGACTTGATCTTCCCTTAAAAATAAACCCATATAGAAGGATATGTAAGGTAATGTGGGAGTTATCTTACTATGGCTCATGTATGAGGATGTATAAACTTCTTAAATGGATACATAGGCAGCCTTGTCTTCTAATAATTCAACGTAAGTATGATCTCCTTAAAGGTAACTTGTAGATAGCTATGAAATTGTATTAATTTCTCACTATACAACCTACTTAAGATAAGACATTCTAAGGGTATGTATATTTATTTGTGCTCTTGATTCATTTATCTTTATGAAGTATCCTTCCACTACTTTACACACATTGTTGTTTGCAAATGATAAGGTTTAGTAGAATATCATGAGGCTCCATTAAAATAATGTGATGTGTGAATGATTAAGCGATTAGATTTCTTTGCGCCATGAATAAATTTGATGATTACTCGTGTGCCTTGGAATTAATGTAATGTGTGATTGGTTATATGTATTTACAGTTGGACTTTTGATGATGGTTTGTTGCGTCAATTAAATTGATATATGTTATGGTAGAATGGAATCTTGATGGAATGTTTCATAGTTGGCTAATCGTTCCTTAATTGATATGTTTTGTAATGGAAATTGTCGTGCCATGAATATTAAATGTTGAAGTACGATTGTTTTAGAATTTAGATTTCTTGCGTGCCTTGATAATAATTTCATGTATGATTAATTAAGTGAGTAGCTTACTCTTGTGCCATGAATAATTGATGTTTAAGATTGTTTGATTGATCTAGTTGATTTTCGGTTGATTGGATTAGCGGGATTTAGACACCTCCTTGTTCCTCAGAACAATCACTAGCCCTGAGACCTTAAATGGTCAAAATCAATCGGATGAATCCTAGGCTTGAGCATTGATTATGTGTCCTGGAGGTCCTGACCATGCAGGATAGGTTGGGCGGGTAGTTATTTTAATTTTCAGTGTCTGGTTGATCATTATTTACTTTTTTCTTCAGTTGATTGTGAGGTGTTGAACTGCGTTGCTATTTATGTTTATGCGTCGAACATGTGTCGTTGTTATTTATGTTAATGTGTGGGCCTTGTGTCATTATTTGTTTCGATGACATGTCGCTTGTAATTCCTTTAATTATGATGTCATGTTGATTATGCATTGTTATCAATTATGTTGTGACGATTCTTTTTCCTAACGCAAAAAAAAATAAAAATTATTTACCTTTTGTACATCACAAATCGTTGTTGTGACATAGGGGACATTACATATGGTATCAAAGCGGGTTCAACCCTGCGACTTGGGATCATTACGCCTTCCACTGTATTAAACACTTGATTAACAACTTATTTATAATTAAAATTTAAATTCGTCCATCTAGTAATCATGTTTAGAGGACATCGTGGAGGTAAACGACGTGGTGTTAGGGGAGGAGGTGTGATGCCTCCAGTGGTGTCCACGCTAGAGGGGTATAACCCCCAAGGGAAAAAACAAGTCATTGGACAAGAGAAGATTTTTGTGGGGGATGTGGTTGGTTGGATAAGGTCCTTTTAGAGGATGTCAGTGGCCTTGATTAACCAACTAGATAGAGACGAAGCCAGGGCGCATGTACCCAATGAGGGTTCACAGTGCATGCTAGTTGGCAGTGTTAGCATTCACCGAGAACTCGAGAAGGTAAATTTTCCAAGTTCATGGGTACCACGGACAACTCAGCGGCCGAGGCTTGGTTGGAGAACATGGCGATGTGCTTCGCACTTCGCGACTACACCTCCAACATGAAAGTATGCATGGTGATCTTTCAGCTAAAGGGGAGCGCTTTTCTATGGTGGAAGACGCTCCTACCTCAACTAACAGGGTCATCGAAGACGTGTCATGGGAACTGTTCAAGGAGTGGTTCCGGGAGAAGTATTTGTCAAAGGAATTCATTGAGCACCAGCTCAATGAGTTCAACACCTTACGACAGGGTGGTCATATGAGGCCAGAGTATGAAGACAGATTTATGGAGCTACTTCGTTATGCCCTACATCTGAATACAGAGAAGTTGAAGGTCAACAAGTTTGTGTTCGGCCTTAACTCCAATATTCGTGCAATGGTGAGGATCCCAATTCCTCAGGCATCACACGATGCAGTCCAGAAGGCCCTCGTAGTTGAGGAAGAACTGACTAGTGGGGTCAGGGGAGGACTCCTGCAAGACCGAAAGGACAGAAATCATCTACATCGCAGCAGCGTCGCCCGTAGCAGCATCAATTTAGGCATGTTCATCAAAACAGACCAAGATCTCAAGTTGGTAAGCCAACATCTTTTACTTGGGGACCAGGAGTATTGGACTGAAGATCGGATGTTGGACATGTGGAGAGCCACATTACCAGTGAGATTGTCCAGTTGAGAGGGTCACAGTGGTTGGATCAACAGAACACACTATAGTTGGATATTTGGGCAAGGCCCATAGGATTCACGTAGGAGTGAATAACTGTCAGGCCGAGCACCAGTCCACTGTGCTCGAGACGTCAGGCACAATCGTCGACCAAACTTTTAGTTTTTGGATAGAACTATGTGCTATAGAAGAGTGTGCGCAAGGGATGTGAGTTATATAAAATATTAGCACTAAATGAAAGGGGTGAGGTAGAAGGATTAGAATACCTTCTAGTAGTACGAGAGTTTGCTGACATGTTTCCAAAAGAGTTACCAGGTTTGTCACCCGAAGGAGAATTGGTGTTTACCATCGACTTGAAATGTGGAACTGAACCGATAGCAAGAACTCTTTATTGGATGTCAACGCCTGAGTTACAGGAGTTGAAAATTAAATTGAAGGAGTTGTTGGACCTAGGACTTATACGTCCAAGTGTGTCACCCTGGGTTGAACCTGTTATTTTCATAAGAAATAAGGATGGGTCATGGAGACTCTGTATTGACTACTATCAACTGAACAAGGCAATGATCAAGAACCAATATTTGTTGCCAAGAATAGATTATTTGTTTGATCAAATGAACGGTGTGACAATGTTTTCAAGGATCGACTTGAGATCAGGTTATCACCAGTTACCAATTAAAGAGGAAGATATTCCTAAGACGACATTCAAGACGAGGTTCGAACAGTACAATTTTACCATTTTTTTGTTTGGATTGACAAACACCCCAAGGTATTCATGAGCTTGATGAATGGGGTGCTCTGAGAATACTTGGGCAAGTCTGTTCAAGTATGATTTGTTTGATCAAATGAATGGTGTGACAATGTTTTCAAGGATCGACTTGAGATCAGGTTATCACCAGTCACCAATTAAAGAGGGAGACATTCCTGAGAGCTCATTCAAGACGAGGTTTGGACACTATGAGTTTACCATTTTTTCGTTTGGACTGACAAACACCCCAGGGTATTCATGAGCTTGATGAAAGGGGTGTTCTGAGAATACTTGGACAAGTTTGTTCAGGTATTCATTGATGACCTATTGATATATTCTCGGATGATGGAGGAACATGACGAACATTTGTGCTTACTATTACAGTGCTTACGAGAAATTGTCGAAATGCTCTCGAGGATTCATTACTTAGGACATGTCATATATGTTGAAGGAATCGTTGTGGACCCGGTGAAGGTAGAGGATATTATGGAATGTCCTGCACTGAAAAACGTATCACGGGTACGCATATTTTTGGTTTAACAGGATATTACCGATGGTTCGCCAAAGGTTTTTCGAAGATAGCAAATCCAATCATGGAATTGCAGAAGAAAAACAAGAAGTTTGTATGGCCAAAGAAGTGCACTGAAGCATTTCAAAGGCTCAAGGGGTTGCTGACAACAGTGTCGATACTAAAATTCCCCGATATGGACATGGATTTCTTGGTATGCGCAGATGCATCCAAGGAAGGTTTAGGTGAAGTATTGATGTAAGACGGTCGAGTGATCGCCTACATCTCAAGGAAATTAAGAAAGCATGAGGAGAACTATGCAACGCATGATTTGGAGTTATTAGCCATTATGTATGCCTGGAGAGTGTGGAGACACTATCTGATTGGATGGAAATTCAAAAAAAAAAAATAGATCACTATGGATTGCATCACTTTTCACGCCGAATGACTTGAACACACGGCAAGGGCGTTGGTCAAAATTACTTAGCAATTACAATTTGAGATTAAGTACATTGAGGAAACAATGAACAGAGTAGAAGATGCATTGAGTCGAAGACCACGCATATTCTTGGTGATACCTCTTCAGACGAATCTTCGAGAAAGGATTCTAACTATATCCTTCGACGATGACTAGTATAAATAGATTAGGTAAAATATCGGACAAGACACCATGATGGTGCCAAGTTTGAAGGTTATACATTGGTCATTGACGGACTAATGAGGGATAATAACAGGATTTACATATCTCCTAATGACGAATTGAGAAATTTGATCTTAAACGAAGCTCATAGAGCAATTTACATGGCTCATCCAGGAGTCACGAAGATGAGGGTGGACCTTAAGCCCTTATTCTTCTGTAAAGGAATGAAGGCGGACATAGTCAACTACATGGCGAGATGTCTAGAATGTCAACAAGTGAAGGATGAACATAGACATCTGGAAGGATTATTACAGCCACATGCTATTCCAGAATAGAAATGGGAGTTCATTTCGATGGAATTTATTGTTGCATTGTCGCTGATGACAAGGAGGCATGACTTGATTTTTGTGGTAGTTGGCACTCTGACGAAGAGTGCACATTTTATTCATGTGGGCACGACGTATCAAGCGCTAGACATGGCAAGATTTTTTATCAATGAGATTGTGAGATTACATGGAGTTCCAAAAAGGATCATATACGATCGAGGATTGGTGTTTATAGAACGATTTTTTACTAGTTTACCAGAGGCCTTGGGAACAAAACTAACTTTAGTATAGCATATCACCATGAGACCAACGGGTAGAAAGAAAGAATGAACCAAATTTTGGAAGATATGTTGTGTATGTATGTGATGGACCAACAGAAGCATTGGGAAGAGATCTTGACACTTGTAGATTTTGTGTACAACAACAACTATCAAGGTACCATTAAGATGGCACCGTTGAGTTTCTTTATGGGGGACTGTGTTGGACGCCATTGAGCTGGGATCAACTTGAAGATAGGGTCCTGGTGGGACCAGAATGATCCAAGCAATGGAAGAACAAATGTAAATGATAAGACAAAGGATTAAAGAAGTGCAAGATCAGCAGAAAAGTTATGTTGATGTGCATCGCGTTGACCACGATCATGAAGTTGGTGACCGATTTTTCCTGCGGGTGAAACCGCACAAGAGTTCGATTAAGTTTGGAAAGGGTGCTAAACTGTCTCCTAGGTTGTGGGACCTCTCAAAGTTGTGGAAAAGAAAGGACCCATGGCCTATCGACTAGACTTGCCTCATTATTCGAGGCGTACACATGATGTTTTGCATGTATCTGGTTTGCGACATTATGTTAGTGATCCTACACATGTGATTGACATGAATTCCTTACAAGTTTCAGATGAGGGTGCACTCACAGGGGAGAAAATACACTTTTTGGACCATCGCATTTGATAGCTACAGCGTCGAACATTCAATCAGGTCAAGTTCCAGTGGAACAATTATAGTCCACACTCAGCTACTTGGGAGGACGCATATGATATGCGTCAGCAGTTCCTTACTTATTTGATGGAGTAGACATATAGATCTTGTTAGATATTTTATTTACTACATTTTATACACTGTACAACTTCGGGATGAAGTTTAAAACAAGAGGGAGTGTATTTAACATCCCGCTCTTGCGAGCACATGATGTTGACTTATTCCTTGAGGACACTTGTGTGCAATTTATTTAGTTATAGTACATGGTTATTATTTCTCTTATAGATTCATGATGATGTTGATGGATTATGATTTAATGTTATTTTTTATATGTGTGTTGACAGATGTTATTGTCGAGTTTTCCCTGAGTGTGCAGGAAATTGACAGAGTCTGGATGTCGATGGCATCAATGGACCTCCTTGGACTCTGGATTGAGTCAGGGAGTGGGTTGTATTGGTTTGAGTATTTCATTTATGTATATGTGACATATGATCTATTATATTATGATGTTGTATATGGATTGTTGACAGTGATTTTTTAATGAATGCACGTCGACAAATGCTTTATAATCTGACCCACATAAGGAGTAAAGGGGACATGCACATAGACCAGATATTCAAGGAGAGGTGTGGCAGAGTCCCTGACATAGCCTACTAGCACTCCCTTTTTGGCTTGAATTGTAGTTTAATGATTATCTAGTTAGAGATATCCACGATGTCGTGAGGGAAGACTGAGACAGTTGCTCATGAAGATTTCTAAGGGGTGCACAACAAGGCAGGGTCATTATTTCTTATAAGCCCCTAGTCTCTCACAAGGTCGCATAATGGAGTGTTGACTCCAAGGGTTGGACAACTACCAAAACCAGACAAAGGCGACTGGCACCCTTGGAGCACGGAGTGCGTCTTGAAGGGAACACTGCATAATTAAAAGTTGGAATCAAATCCGAGTGGCACCCTTGGAGAATAGAGTGTGTCTTCAAGGGCACGTCGTGAAAGTAACACTTGAGTCAATAAATCTAGGGCCTAGAAAACCTTGAGAGGATGATTAACCTTGTAAAACCTTTAAACATTGTTGGATTTAATAAATTAATTAAGGATTGAAATTATTAATTTTAAATCCCAAATGAAAGTCTAAGCCTACTTAAAATTTAATCCTAAGTCTAATCTAGGTGAGAATACTAAAACTAAATTACAAATTAAATAAAATAGGAAAGAGGTAAATCAATTCAAGAAATTGAGAAAGATTAAATAAGTCTAAAGAATTAATATAATACACATGTGTGCATAAAATTCCAAATTGAAATTTAAGTTAAGAAAGGAATAAATCATAAAAGATTGTGCCTGCATAGAAAGGTATCTAGAGTCTAGTTAACACTAGTCTAACTAGAGAAGAATCCTATTTTAACTCAAATCAGTTTTAGAAATGCGTCAGTCATTAATTGGAAGTAAGGGGAATAAAGAGACAACTAGGAGTTATTTAGGAGCTCTTTTAGGATGGGTGAGGGAAATTGAATTTTATTAAAATAAATTGTGGATTTACATGTGCAACTAAGGGAAAGGGTGACAAGTGTATGGGGGGAATAATTCTAAATTCTTAATTAAAAAGTGAATTAATTGTGCAAGTGGGAATTTGTCATTAAGGAAATTCTATAAAAAAAAATGGCAAAGATGAGAAAGGGATCACACTGGATATGGGTAAAGTTATGCTACATAATTTTTTATCGGTTTTACTTGTGAGAGTTTGGATACCCGGCTTGAGAGAGGGTGGTGGCTCTACCTTGCGAGGAAAGTTGGGAGCTAGAGTATTATGGTTGTGTGTGTGGCCCCTTTGTAGCTCAGGGGGCTAAGGGGGAAGAAGAGTACCCCTAGCATTGGCTGGGAGGTACTGGTGAAGTCTCAACGATTAGAAAGTAGAGGAAGGAAAGGAGAGACAGTTGTCGAATAACGTCATCCAATCCATCATCATCGGCTACGGTATTCTCATCTAGAATTGTATTTACATAAAGCTAAATTTGATTATGGATTTAGTTAGTAATGTAATTGGTAATGGATTTCTGAATTTAGGATCAGTGAGTCTCTTTGATGTTTTTGGTAATATAGTGGGAAATTTTTGAATGGTTGCCACACAAAATCGACTTGAAGTATTAGAAATTTAATAGTTTTCTACCTTTTACCGCCCATGGAATTTCACGCATTAAATTGGGAATATACTCAGGCATGATCGCAACTGGTTATTTGACCTACCCTAAATTTTTCTCAAGGTTAAGATTCTTGCTGACTGAGTGCAGCCACCACTCTTTTAGGAACATAATCTACAACTCCAAATTTTACTTCCCTCATTGTTGTTAGCTAGGTAATTTGTGAGCATGTTGAATGATATACCCACTATTGCAGTTTTAATCACTGCCAATTTCCTTTTAGTCGTTGCCCCTAGTCGACATTCGGACTCTGATTTTTCTTCCCTAAAATCATTTAGTTGCGACAAAGGAAGGGAATAGCTCCAATTCTGCTGCCAAGAAAATGCTAGTTATTGGGACTGGGAAAGGCTCCTAAGAAAATTAGTCACAAAAAAAAGGCTCTTAAGAAAATTTCCAATTTTGATCTTGATTATCTTGGGGCGTCAAAGAATAGTCATTGTCCTTACTCAAGTCAAGCTATAACAAGGCTCGTTTCCCACGTGTATTACCAGTACAAGTAATGATTATGGTGTGCCTTATTTCCATAATACTTCAATATGTAGTCAACTTCAACCAACTCGATATCATTCCACCCATTTATGTGAATCAATACAACTTATCTCCATATCTATTACCTGCTTAGATTCTAAAGAGTTGTCTTGTACTCTATCTAACGAGAATCAAAGGTAATGTAAATGAATACAGTTATTTCACATGATCATGATTAGCACTACTAATACAGTATGTAAGCTCATACTTATTCATACTAGTTAACTACCAGTGCTTAGCTTATCTCGTATCACTATTAGATATGGTGATTTTGGCAATAAGTTGTAGTGTAATTGCTCGTGTTTCTATATTGATTACATGGATCATTTTAACTAAGTGTATCTATAGAAGACTATGTGTTATATGCATGCTTGTTATTACTTATAAATCTATAAGTACTAGTATATATTATGTATTGATATGTATCCATTACACAGCTTTCGTTACTATCATATCACTATTGTTAAACACGAAATCAATGCATGTACTGGTTCAAATGGAAATCATGTGTGGGGCATTGTACTCTAGGACTGATCGTGCAGTTGCACTGGCTCCTTTCCATGTTGATGTACTTATGATTTGGCCATTGGCCTTCAATCCTGTATTGGTTTGTTCACGATTGGAAATTCGTTTTTTTACTTGGAGACAGTATCCAGCCTCGACAAGCCCAGAAATCCCACCAATGCGTGTGTTGTTCTATCATTTATGATCTGCATTTTATTTTATAAAAACAAACCTTGGGATCTCGATAGCTTACCTTGCCTTCCATATCTGATGGTTCGCTACCCTGGAGCATAGGCTTCCACCCTGTGTCTCCTAGACACACGATTTCGTGTCAACGCTCTACATTGCCCTGAATTCTGCAATTTTTGTGATTAATTCGTTGGTTAGTATTTCTCAGAACCGAAACCGATTCACTCCCTGGTGTGCAGTAACCTACCAAGGGTTCTCCCCTCCCTTTTGTGTGGATTCCTCTGGTTTCCGTGTGTGTGGATGTTTCCTCATGACTGATATGGGTGGTTGATTGAGCTCGTGTAAAGAAAATTCAGTTTAAGTCTCAGATTTTAAATCAGTACATCTATCCACTCTAGTTTGTGACTTGATCCCCTTAATATCCGCCTATGAGACAGGTAAGCTAGCATGGGTACCTTCTCCTTCTGAAATTAGTTGACCTTCTTGGGTTCCTGGAAATGAATTTAAGTGTTTGATTATTGATGTATCACAGTTATGATGCAACCCTCTTCGTATTATTCCTGGATTGATGAATGGATGTACCATTCTAATGGTGTGTTATGTGAGGTCGACCTTATTAATAGTCTTCGATGAAGCTATCATACTCCTTTAGTTATATCACAAAATAGTGAGAAGATTTAGTTTCAAATGAATGAACTTTCCTTATTATAATTACGAGATATGGTAAATTATGGATAAGCGCCAATCTCTAGTTAAGACTCATATAATTTAGAGGGGTAGGATCTTGAGGATAAGCTTGTAAGTTTACTTGGGTTCTTATTGATCGTTGGGCCCTTCCTTAAAAAAATTAACAATATATATATAAAATAAAAAGGGGACTGGAATTGTAAGTCAGCATGAGTTTTATTTGCATTTTAAAATTTAAACTTGATCTTCCCTTAAAAATAAACCCATACAGAGGGATATGTAAGTTAATGTGGGAGTTATCTTACTATGGCTCATGTATGAGGATGTATAAACTTCTTAAATGGATACATAGAAAGCCTTGTCTTCTAATAATTCAACGTAAGTATGATCTCCTTAAAGGTAACTTGTAGATAGCTATGAAATTGTATTAATTTCTCACTGTACAACCTAATTAAGATAAGACATTCTAAGGGTATGTATATTTATTTGTGCTCTTGATTCATTTATCTTTATGAAATATCCTTCCACTACTTTACACACATTAGTTCTTGCAAATGATAAGGCTTAGTAGAATATCATGAGGCTTCATTAAAATAATGTTATGTGTGAATGATTAAGCGATTAGATTTCTTTGTGCCATGAATAAATTTGATGATTACTCGTGTATCTTGGAATTAATGTAATGTATGATTGGTTATATGTATTTACAGTTGGACTCTTGATGATGGTTGGTTGCATCAATTAAATTGATACGTGTTATGGTAGAATGGAATCTTGATGGAATGTTTCATAGTTGGCTAATCGTTCCTTAATTGATATGTTTCGTAATGGAAATTGTCGCACCGTGAATACTAAATGTTGAAGTATAATTGTTTTAGAATTTATATTTCTTGCGTGCCTTGATAATAATTTCATGTATGATTAATTAATTGATTAGCTTACTTGTGCGCCATGAATAATTGATTTTTAAGATTGTTTTATTGATCTAGTTGATTTTCAGTTGATTGGATTAGTGGGATTTAGACACCTCCTTGTTCCTCAGAACAGTCGTCATCCCTGAGAACTTAAATGGTCAAAATCAATTGGATGAATCATAGGCTTGAGCATTTATTATGTGTCCTGGAGGTCCTGACCATGCAGGATAGGTTGGGCAGGTAGTTATTTTAATTTTCGGTGTTTGGTTGATCATTATTTACTTTTTGTTTCAGTTGATTGTGAGGTGTTGAATTACATCGCTATTTATGTTTATGCGTTGAACATGTGTCGATGTTATTTATGTTAATGTGTGGGCCTTGTGTCATTATTTTTTTCGATGGCGTGTCGCTTGCAATGCCTTTAATTATGATGTTGCGTTGATTATGCGTTGTTATCAATTATGTTGTAACGATTATTTTTCCTAACGCAAAGAAAAACAAAATTACCTTTTGTACATCACTATTTGTTGTTGTAACGGAGGGGACGTTACACAATATCACATGTAAATGGTTCTCTATTGGAGCTATGAATGTTAGGCTTGTGTTTGTAACATAAACAAATGTAAATTTAATTAACTTGCGAATTAATAAAATTGATTTCTAATCTTAATCGCTAAACAGACACTTTCAATATCTTACCAAAAAAATTGCATCCTTGTCTTTTCTTTTCCCTTGAAGCTTGATTGTACTAATCCTTATTGTGTGTTTGAATGAAAAACCAGAAATCTCCAAAATAGTAATGTTGTGACTTCCATAAATCTTATAACCACTTTATTAAAAGCTTGGTAAGTATAAGGGTCACTATCATATCCAATGTTTTGGATATTATAACCATGAGGGATATATGCAATAACTAGGGAGTATTCGTTTTTAGGAACAATATTTGCAATTTTTCATAGCCACCTAATATTACTTTATACTAAACAGTGTCAATCCCATTCCAAATGTAGTGATCAAGGGTGTTATCAAGTTCAAAATTTTGAGCACATCTCCTTCTTTATCTTTTAAACTTGGTTTTTTGAATAAAACTTTTGAAGGTTTCAGGTACTACATATGCATTCTTCTTTGGCATCTTTAATGAAACAAACAAACATGTAGTTATATATCTTTAATTACTAAAATAAAAATAAATTAACCTACAAATGAATAATATGAATGTAATACATCAACATACCTTTTTGAATGCAACAAAAAATTGTTTCAATGTTGTTGTAGAGCTTGAATCTGAATAGTTGAGTCTAACATCATACCAACTCTCTTCATTCAACATCTTAACCATTTCCTCTTCTATTCTCGTATGCACCTTTTGACTAAATCAAATAAATAAATAATTTTATAATGATATATATAATAAAATACTTAGAACATTGATATGTTAAAATAAAAAATAATTTTTTAATCCTAACATAAATAAGAAATAACTCAACAAAATTATTTTTTAAATTCATCACGTATTTCTTCCATCGAAAATTCACCCGACATTACATGTGATAATATAGCTATGATAAGTCTCTCATCCTTCACTCCTTGTATTGTTCTCCAAGGTGTTATATCCATATCTTCTGGTAGATTCTTGATTTCAGGACTTGTCTTACTTTTACTACATATTAAGGGTTTATCCTTCTTAACCCTCTAATTTTTTATACCAATATTTTCCCATAGGCTAAAGACCTCATCTACCAAATATCATACCTATCCATTTCTAAATCCCAATTGAAAATAGTTATCCACAACTCTAAATGCATCAATTCCTTTGCGATTATTTTTTTGGCATTTTCCTCATCAGTTAGTAAGCTTATTTCCATACAACATTGCTTCTTAAACTTCGCATCAACATTTGATCTCTCTCCACCACATATTTTAGAAAACTCATTATGGATAAATATCGCCCTTTTAATGAAATTCATGGACATCTTGTACTCATTATCTATGTTATGATACCATGCCATAATTTTGCCTCTGCATCTATTAAACCAACATAAATTATATATTTGATTGTCTCAAAAAGAGGGTTATTGGGATACTCTTGCATCAATTCTCTTCTAGCCTCTGCAGAATGATTTCCTCCAATCATGTAACATTTAAAGTCAAAACATTTTGATCTATAAAATTGATCTCTACTAGGAACTTCCATTGGGTCAACAAGATCTAGATAGTCAACCACATGTATATATGGAGTGTACCTAATCAATGCTTTCAAATTGTGAATATGTAAGTGGTGTGGTTTTCTAATTTGATATTTTTCTTACCCTTATGTGGGTTTATAAAGTTGGTTCACATTCAATTGAAATGTATGGACATCATCAACTAAGTTGGCCATCCTCAATCAATTTTGAATGGCATTGTGTGTTGTTTTCGTAATACCATCCTCTAGATCAGCACTGGGTGTTATTATTTCTCTGCTACCTTTAGGACTTTCATTATGATATTTATAGATAACCATGACTTTTTCATGATCAACAACATTTGATTTCATCCTCTTATGATTTAAATGGGTTTCATCTAAATCAATTATCTCTTCATAATCAATAAGAATGGAATCATCCCTGGACATCGCTCTTTTGCATTTATCTCATTTATTCTTCTTTTGAGAAGGAGTGATAACCTGATTGGGACTAATCTCAGCAAAATTTTCATTTGGAGTTTTTGCATATTCAAATGTAACATTTCTAGGATTTCTAGAATGAGGACTTTTCTTTCTTATTTCCCATTCTTGTATGTATACTATTGCAGCTCCAACCTATGTTACTCTTTGTTTAGTTTCCCTTCTTTCTTGTACCATATCGATATGAAAGGCATTGATGACTTCCATGATATTTTTCTCTATAGAGTAAATCCCACTAACATATGTGAAAGTCGCATAGAAAAATCGTGTAAAAATAAAATATAATATTTCCATGTTAAATAAAATTAAAAAATTATCATGATATTTATAATAATACATGATACAAAAATAAAAATAAACAAACTTACATTTCCTCTCTCAATTTCTTCAATGATAGATGCACATAATTCTGTAAAACATCCATCCTTGTTATAATTGTTCAATTTGAAACAATATTTAATCTTGATATAAGTCTTGGCTTGTTTCACGAGTACATAGACAATATTTGTGTCTGGAACTAAACATATATCTTGTAACAAGCCAATTGTCTGATAATTTCCTTGCACATGTTCAAACTCGGCATTATACAAATATAGATGTTCTCCATTGTTTCCTTGTTTGTCTTTAACAAACCAAGAATGTTCTATTTGTTTTTCACCTTCTACAGATTTCCACTCTCTAATATTCTTCATTTCCCTTAAGAGCTCAGGCATTGGACCTTGAACAAATGTGTTATCAATTTTTTGTTTAGCATTCATGGAGGCCCCAGTTGCAATTTTGGATGCCATTATTCCAGGTCTTAATCTGGATACATTCACAGATATTTTATTTCCTGCCATTTTTCCTATATGAAAAATTAAAAAAATAAATTATGTCTTTATAATAATGATGGAAAAATGTTTATGTTATAATAAAAAAAGAATAAAATCATAGACTATAAGATTTGAACTTTAAAAAAAAATTACTTGACCGGTGGGGTATTGGGGGCGATGTCGAGACTTTGGGACTTGGCCTATGGGGGGATGGGGAAATTCGGGCATCGACCCGACCCCGCAGCCAAGTCTTGGCCCCCATGACTAGGACTTGGTTGTCAGGGGGGATGGGGTGATACCTGACATCACCTCGCGACACTCATGCTGAAAAATAGTCTGTGCCTGTGACTAGGACTTGCCCCCCGGGGGCGTTGGGGAGATGCTCGGCATCTCCCCCACGGCACTTTGACCAGAAAAAATTCAGCACCCGTGACCATTAATTGGCCACAAGGGGGGTTGGGGCAATGACTAGCATCACCCTAGACCCTCGTAGTCCAAGTCTTGGCCCCCACGGGACCAGGACTTGGCCTACGAGGGGTTTGGGGTGATGACCGACATCACCTCTAATTCCTCCATAGGCCAATAATTAGTCCTGCATGCAGGGGGAAATCCCCCACTAACCCCCATGAGCCAAAACTATAAAAAAAATTATTAAAAAACAATAAAACTGTAAAAAAATTATAAAAAAATACACTAAAAATTGTTTTTTTTTCATTTTTTCTTCTTCAAATCCTACAAATTTTGTTAAAATTTCTTCCAAAAGGGTTTAAAAATATTTTAAAAATTGTGATTTCTTTACAAAAAAATATCATATATTTTAGGGTTTCCAATGATTTTCCCATAAAAAAAAACCTTATATAATACAAAGTTGATCTTATATAAAAATAAAAAAATTGTAAATGGTGACAATTAAAAAAAATATTAGCCTCTAAAATGTTAGATTCTCCTCCAATGTCTCCTTGATGTTTCTCCCGTATATATTGCTCCAAACTATTTAATGAATGTTGTTCAATATTTAACGCAATGTAAAAAGACAAAACAAGATTTTGTATATATAACAAAGATTATGTGAATTACTGTTAAGTTTCATGAATGTGGGATAAATAAATAAAAATAATAAAAGCGTGTATATATATATACCTAAAATTATGTGAATCGCCATTAAGTTTAATGAATGTGGGATAAATTAAAAAACATGAAAAATATTGTAATTAACTAATAAATAATGAATTAATAGATTAAAAGTTTTATTTAATTTAGAAGGGAAAATATTAGAAGGAAAAAAATGGGGGGGGTGGA